>VZQC01012749.1:996341-1029109 GCA_009823505.1 Rhizomys pruinosus | reverse complement strand
ATGTGGGAGGGGTTGGAGGAAGACTGGGCTGAATATAAATAATAAAAATACAATAATGTTTGAAATTCTCAAAATTTATATATATATTTAAAGAACAAACTTTACAAAGAACTGAAAATTACATTTATAAGAGATTAATTATTCAGAATACCATATGGATAGATGGTCTGTTTCAACATAGTATCATTATGATTATTTCCAAAAATAAAGCTATTTAACAAGATATGCAAACAATTAAGTGACATTATTCATATAAACATGTATATGAAAATATGGAATTTTTAAATTTTATGTGTATGAGTATTTTGTCTACATGTATATAAATGTACCATGTGCATGAAATGCCCATAGAGGACAAAATAATTTGTTGATGCCCTGGAATTGGAGTGGTGGACAGATGTTAGCTGTCATATCAGTGCTGGGAACTGAACCAAGTCATTGGCAATAGCAGCCATTGATCTTATTCACTAAGGTTTAGAGCCATCATTTGAGTGATGAGGCGAGCTATAGTAAGAACAAAAGAAATCTATGCAAACTACCCAATTAAAAAATGGCAAGAAGCTGAACAGGAAGTTGTGAAAAGATGAGACATGGAAATATTGACAAATGAATGAGAAATCCTTAAAAAAATGTTCAACATTTTTAGTCAACATGAAAATGGTAATTAAAACCACTTGTAGAGTGAATAAGATTTGAAAAACAACCAAGAACAAATGTTGGCACAGATATGGAGAAAAGTGAATTCTTACCCATTGTTAGTGACAGTCAGTGCAAACTCAAACAGCCACTCTGGGAATCAGTGTGGATATTCATCAAAAATCTAGAAATCAGTCTATGCTATTAATATTGACCCACCATTCTTGGGCAAATACTCAAAATACTCTGTACCCTACTACAGAAATACCTGTTTATCCATGTTCATTGCTGCCCTATTAATAATATCCAGGAATTGGAAAGAACATAGATCTTCATCAACTAAAGAGTGGATAATGAAGTTGCAGTATAATTACACAATGTAATATCATTCATCTGTTAAAAATGAAATTATATATTCACAGGTAAATCAGTGGAGCTGGAAATGATCATCTTGAGTGAGGTATCTCAGGTACAGGATGAAAAAAAAACAACTGTCTCTCATTGCTGGATGCTAGCTTTGAATTTTTAGATATGCATGATTCAATTTAAAATTCCAGACAGATCAGGAAACCTGCTGCCAATGAGAGGGAAGATAGAAATAAATTTAGATGGTGTGGTGGTTTGAATGAGAATGTACCCTATAGGCTTTATGTATTCAGACATTTTGTCTCCAGTTGGTGGCACTGTTCTTGGAGGTCTTAGAAAGTTTGGTCGTGCTGGAGGAAGTATGTCATTGGGGGCTGGCTTACTGAGTTTAACAATCCGCTTGGTCTCCAGTCTCTCTCTCTCTCTCTCTGCTTCCTGTGCTCATTTTGAGCTGTGACCCTCGGCTTGCTGCTCCAGCCCCGGCCATCATGCTTCCTGCCACAATGGAGTCAGATTCCCTTGAACTGTCAATTGTATGCTCAAATAAACTCTTCCTTTTATAAGTTCCCTTGCTCATGGTGGTTTTATCACAGCAACAGAAAAGTGACTAATACAGTTATTTGGTATAGAGAGTGGGCTGTTGGCGGTGAGGAACCTGACCATGTGGATGTTTGGAGAAATGTGGAAGACTTTGGAACTTTGGGCTAGAAAAGCTGTTGACTACTGTAAGCAGAGCTTAATGGGCCATTCTAGTAGAAGCCCGGAATAAAGCATTGCTGCAAAAAATGTAGTTCCAGAGGAAAATAAAGACTTAGGCAGCAACTAGGTTATTTTGATAAAGTGTTTGGCAGCAGTTTGCCCACAGCCCAAATGCTCGCCTGATGCTAAGTTGAAAAGCAATGTGTTTCTCAGACATCATTAATTCCTCACTTGTGAAGTCTCTGTTCAGTTCTTTGCCCCATCTATTGAGTGGGTCATTTGTTTTCTTTTTTCTTTGTTTTTTGAGTAGTTAATATATCCTGGAAAACAATGTTTTGTCAGATGTATCTGCGGTAAAGATTTCCTCCCACTCTGTGGGATTTCTCTTCACTTCCTTGATTGTTTCTTTTCATGTACAGAAGCTTTTTCAGTGAGGAATTAGAGATGTCTGAGAAACACCTTAAGAAGTGTTCAACATCAGTAATCATTAAGGAAATGAAAATCAAAACCACTTTAAGATATCATCTTACTCCAATAAGACTGGCTAGGATCAGGAAAACAAATGATACATGATACCAAGTGTGGAGAGGTTGTGGGAAAGGGGAACACTCATCCACTGCTGGTGGGAATGTAAACTCATGCAGCCATTATGGAAAGTAGTGTGGAGAACCCATGGAAGATTTGGAAAGAACTTGCCACCCGACCCAGCCATACCACTCCTGGGCATGTAGCCTCAAGACTCACCCCACCACAGAGATACATGCACGGCCATGTTTATTTCAGCTCTCTTCACAATAGCAAGAAGCTGGAACCAACCCAAATGCCCCTCAACTAATGAGTGCATAGAGAAAATGTGGTACATCTACGAAATGGAGTTCTATGCAGCAGTAAAGAAAGATGACATCATGAGCTTTGAAGGAAAATGGCTGGAGCTACAGGACATCATGCTGAGTGAAGTAACAGAGTCCCAGAAAAACAAATGATGAATGGTATCCCTCCTCTGTGGATGCTAGTGCCTATTACCTAGTTGTAAGTTAAAAAAAAAATAAAAAAAAGAAAAGAAATGTACTAGCTGGGTGTGGTGGTGCATGTTTTTGATCCTAGCACTTGAAGGCATAGGCAGGTGGATCTTTGTGAGTTCAAAGCCAGCCTGATCTACAGAACAAGTTCCAGGATAGCTGGGGCTACATGGAGACCGTGTCTCAAAAAAAAAAAAAAGAAAAGAAATGGACTAATGTCTTTGGTGAAGGATATTTCAAGACAGCCTAATGTAGAAATGGTGGCGTTGATATTAATGGTGAATATTATACAGATCTACAGAGAAAAAGATCAGATGGGCAGAAAGAAATGCGGAAAGTACAGTTTGGATCTGAATACCGCATTAGGAAGATTAAAGGTGGGGCCAAGGCATGTGAAGGCGATGTTACTTTTGATAAGTAGATTAAAATGATTAAGGAGAGGCCTAGCTATGTACAACTAAACAATGGAAAAAGTGAGATTAAAGTGATTAAGGAGGGGCCTTGAGATTTATAAGTAAAGAACAGAAACAGTACCTTCAGGGCAAGACCACACAAAGCTAAGCCTCCAGTTTTTGCAAGGAAAATACTGAAAGTGTTTTCTACTCCTACAAGTCAAGGGCAGAGAAAATTTGCCAATGTGGTTAAAGTAGGACAGAGTCCATCCCAAACTTGCTGTCAAACTCGGCAATTTCATTTATGCGGTGCTAGCTTTAGAGGCACAAATGATGCAAGAGTGAAGGGGCTATCAATTCTTACTCTGTGGTTTCAGAGAGCCACAGAGGCCAGGCGGAGTGCATCAGGGGCGCCGCTGGATAAAGAAGGCCTTGATAGGCCATTTTGTGAAACCGTGAATGTGAAGCCTGGTTGGCAGCGGAGATGACAAGAAGACATTTGAGATGCCAGACCTGTGAGATATTTGCGAAGGAGAGCTGCATACAGGGAGTGGTACCAGCCTAAGAAAGAGATGTATGCTGCAAGCAAAGCTGGAAAAGCTGAGACATCTAAGCCCTTTGGAAGTCAAGTCCCAGAAGTTGCACATGGAGCTACTGGACTTGGTGTTTGCCCTGCTAGTTTTCGGTCTTGTTTTGGTCCAGTATTTCCTCACTATGTCTCTATTCCTCCCTTTTGGAATGGGAATGTGTATTCAGTTCCACTGTATGTTGGGAGTATGTAATTTGCTTTTTGATTTTACAGGATCTTACAGTGAAGAGATTAGCCTGTGTCTCAGAAGAGATTTTAGACTATAGACTTGAATAGAATTGAGACTGGTAAAGACTATGGGGACTTTTAAGGTTGGACTAAATGCATTTTGCATTTTATATGGTGAGAAGCCTATGGGGGCCAGGGAGTGGAATGTGGATATTTTAATGAGAATGTCCCCCATAGGCTTTAAGTATTCAGACATTTTGTCTACAGTTGGTGGCACTGTTCTTGGAGGTCTTAGAAGGTGTGGTTGCGCTGGAGGAAGTATATCATTGGGGTGTGGGCTTAATGAAATTAATAAGCCTCGTGGTCTCCATCTCCCTCTCTCTGCTTCCTGTGCTCATTGTGAGACATGGCCCTCGGCTTGCTGCTCCAGCTCCAGCCACCATGCTTCCTGCCACAATGGAGACTGATTCCCTGGAACCGTCAATCGTGAACTCAAACTCTTCCTTTTATAAATTCCCTTGCTCATGGTGGTTTTATCACAGCAACAGAAAAGTGACTAATACAGACAGGGTTAAAACAGAATAAGAAATGTTAGTTGGTTTACAGAAATGGAGGACAAGGCAGAGAAGAGAGTAATTGGGAGGGACAAATCACACAAAAGAGAAAAGAAAAAGACATATGGGGTCTTACTACTCTGGAAGCTTCTTAAAGTATATTCATATACATCATGAAAGAAGTTTAAAAGCAGTTATCTTACAACAGGGGGATATGGCCCCTACTAAACAACATAGGACATCAAAGTTAAAGCCCTTAAAGCCCAATGACAGAGATGTCCTTCCTCCTTTGAAACTGTTCATCATTTTCTCATAGACCCTCAAATAACTCGGCCCATTATCCCTGCTCATGGTTACCTACGAGAAATTGAAAGTGAGATTCTATTATGTAAAACAGTACACATATGACTCATAGATTAAACAGGGAGAAATCAATCTGGTACTGTCTTCAAGGTTTAATCTCCACTGGCAAGTTTTCAGATTGGTAGAAGGAGCTATGCATTTTATCAGGAGAAAATTAATCAGTAACCTTACTCAGCTGTTAATCCTCTATAATTCAGCAAACCTGGCCTGGTTCCAGTGGATGGATAGACACCAAAGGACCTTTAGAGACACAAATTAGAATCTATATGCATATATATGTATATAAATATATATATATATATATATATACATATATATATATATATGTACATATATATATTTATATATTACATGCAATATGATTGGGAGTAGTAAGGGGTGAAAAGATATAGTGATAATCTAAATATGACTGAAGTATAGTGTTTCAAGTACAAAAATATTAAATTAAAAAGCAAAAATTAAAAAATATTTTAAAAACAGTAAATTATCTCATATAGGATATAAAACAGGATAAGAAGCTAAATGAAATACTATGTTCTAAACTCATTTTCTTTCCAGCTGTTATTTTTTTGTTAGTGATATTTTATTATTTGTCTTTATATACTTATTGTTATCAGAGTTCCTGGAGTTTGTCAAACATTCAGTCATTTGAGATCAGTGAAATAAATTGTCATTTGCTTCTCTGAGATACATTTATATGGATAGTCCACTCATGGTTGGACAGCTAGACTTAAATACAGTATCACCTATATTTTGGCTTATATCAATGCAGGCACAGTATGCTGTCAGAGAGCTATGGATAAAATATAAGGCAGAAGGAGTAAGGTGGACATCAGCAACTGTGTGTAATGGGGAGAGTCCACTCAGCAACCTTATCAGGTAATGTAGCTTAAGTATTCCACATTGTATGGATACTCTTCCATATTGATGGTCTCAGGCAGGAAAACAGCCCTCCAGTTTCTGTTGAAGTTGAGAATGGTGGCCATTTCCTGGTCGCTCAACTTGAAGTCAAAGACCTGAAACTTCTCATATATGCGTGAAGATATTACAGCATTGAGGATCATCACCAAATTCCTCTGGATATGGAACCTAATTAGAAACTGGGCTGATAATTTCTTGTGGTTTTCATTGATTATGGCTTAATATTGGAACCTCCAGTACTGAAAGATTCTCTGGTTTGATCCAAGGTCTATGTGGAGAATGCAGTCAGATTGGGGCCAGGTTAGTAATGCCCATGGAGTGGCAGTACTGAATCAGTTTGTCCTGGATAAGTTATGGGTGGCACTCGACCTGAATGGCCACTGGTTTATGTTTCAGTCCACGTTTTTTCAAGATCATCTCAATCTGGAAGTGTTTGAAGTTAGAGACACATAGAAGTTTCATTTATCCCTCATCCACCAGTTTTTCCATAACTCCGAAACATCCAAGGATGTTATTTTGATGATGAGACTATTTCTTTTATCATCTTTAATGAATTACTTTTTTCCCCTTGGGATGAATTTTTTTTGGCCAGTGAATAAGAGATCCAGAAATTCTGGTTTCAGATCTATTTGGGTATTATGGCAGGTTTCCTTCAGCAGATTTTTCTCAAAGCAGGAGGACCTCAACTTGCTAAAAATGAATAGATCCTTCTCCATCACAGCCTCCTTTTAAATCTTCTATTTGACAGTTTCTCCCACCTTATTATTGTTATAGTATGTATAGGCACAGTCAATGTGGTGATACCTTCATGGCTTCCTTAACTTAACCTAGGAGAGGTTCTATGTGCCCATGGCCACGATGGGCATTTTGGCTTTGATACTGATCTCCAGAAAGGTGGCCATGGCTTCTGCAGAAATAGTTCTGAGAGCACATATAGCTGTCTTTCTCTAGCTTTTAATTTTCAGAGGGAGTCTCGGTATTCATCCTAGATTGTTTTCACAGTCTTGATCCTCCCACTTCTGCTTCACAATCAAGAGCTTGGATGACAGGGATGCTTATGATGTGACAATTCCTCACTTAAAGTATTTTCAGGTGTCTTGAATAATATATTATCTAATCCTAAATTATTTAAATTTAGTAAATTATTGAAAACAAAATAAAATTTGAAAAATACAACAGTAAATATAGTATATACAGAAATAAGATTTTGTTCCAAATGTACAGAATAAGTTTAAAGGAGAATGTAGCAAATGCCTTTAACCACTGAAGGAAATCTTTTGTGTGGCATATACTTTTCTATGTATATTTTTATTGTTTATCATACATCTCAAATATTTTCATCATATTTAGATCATCTCACCTTTCTACACTCCCCCATAGCCCTGTTAAGGCATAATGAGTCAAGTTTGTGTGCTCGAAGTCCCATTGTTGTAAATTCATCCATTGTAGTTTGAGCTTCCTATCTAGTGTCACTTCCTTAAAGAAGATCAGCTCTCCATCACCCAGCAGTGATAAGCTATCAATAGTTCCTCAGCTAAGGTTGGGGCCTGCTACCCATATCCCAAATTCTATGTTAGATTTTTGTCTGATTGGATTCTTTATATGATACTATGTGCTATATATAAAATTTAATTCGTATATATAAGTATGAATTTGTAGATAGCATTTGAAATGAATGAACTCTAAAATTCCAATGTAACTAGGTAATGTGCTCATTTGTATATTTGTATACAAATTTCTCAGACAATTTAAACATATCATAATTGAGGTCATTAAAAGTAGCTGTTCTACATAATGTCTTTCTTTATGTAAATATGTTAACTTATATTTACTGACAAATATAACGGCCACTACTCATTGAAGAAACTTCATTTTGCAACAGACGGAAACTATTACAGAGTTACCCAGCAGATCATACACACAGAAAATGAGTTTCTGTGAGATGCCAAGCCCTAAGTGACACATCAGCAATGGAACCCCTATGTATAAGGCTTAGGCATATAGCAGAAAAGAGGGTAGATAGAACATAAATACATATCTCAGCTCTCATCAGTGAAGCTTCCTCACGCAACAGAGGACAATTAACACAGAATTGCACAACTGGCCAAAATGTAGAATATAAATAAGAGGCTTCAGAGTGCATGTAAACTAGATAGGACTCTTACATAAACCTCTTCCATGTGGGGTTCAGAGACCATTGCTTAAGAGGAGAAACTAAAACTGTAAAAGCCAAAGATGGCATACGACAACAATGAAAAAGAGTTTTCCAGGTTTCTGGGAATTGTTCATATGAACTTATCACAATGGTGAAAGCCTGCACAAGACACAAGCAAACTCAAACTAAACTGAAACCTAGTATAGAACTATGGAAATCGATAAGAAGACCTAACCTTAACTGAGGAGCTATTGGTAACTGATCATTGGTGGTCTCCCTTAAGTGGGTGATGCTAGATAACCTGGATGAACTCAGTTTGAGGGTCATATGGGCACAGATACTTGACTTGATAGGCTTTAACATATATGATAAAATGGATGAAATTCAGTGAGAATCATATGAAGGGGTGAATATGTGGAAGGGGATTCAAGTATGTTTGAGATATATGAAATCCAGGAACAACAATGAAATATGTGTTGAAAAATGAAATAAAAGTAGTTGTTTTATAATCAAGAAAATATTTGAGATACTCCTAGGTAGTCTTGTTGTTAGGATTCAATGCTCTCAACACTGCATTCTAGGTGTGATTCCTTGTCAGGGAAACCTGTGATTTAGGAGCTGCATAAATCGCTCAAGGTTTAAAATCCCTGGTTGCTCTTCCTGGAGACTGCTGTTTGGTTCTGTGCACCCACATGGCAGGTAATAACAATCCATATCTCCACTTCCATAGAATCTTATATCCACTTCTTGCTTCTGAAGGCATTGCATGGATACTGTCTATTTGCATACATACATGCAGGCATAAGACTCATACAGGTACTATTAAAATATCAAGAATAAATAAGTACATAAAATATTTGAAAGCGCTAGGAAAGGATTTATAAATCCACTGTCATTTTAAGTGATATACAAAGTAATAAAATAAGCATTAATAAATGTAGACATTTTAGTAGAAACAATCAAATTCATTGTATGATCCACTTTCTATTTTTTATTCTTTCTTTATCAGCAGATTTTGTACATAAAATTTACATCTTATTCCTTTTTAGGTGTATGCTTTCCTAATGTGATTACAATTAAATTCATCAATTGTAATTGAAAATGAAATTCAATCGAATGCTATTTGAATCCAGCCTAAGGATCCACTGTAGAGTTGTTCTATACTCACCAGAATATACAAAATAAAATGCGGGAAATAACTTTTAGTAAAGTGTATTTAGGTCTCTCTCTCTCTCTCTCTCTCTCTCTCTCTCTCTCTCTCTCTCTCCTTTCTCTCTCCCAGATATCCCAGTAGTTTCATGTATACAATTATTCCTACTGCAACACATTACATTGAAGAGAGAAAAGCAGAAGAGTATGCGTGGGAAGGAGGGAGGTACAGTAGAAGGACTCTTGTTTTAGGAAGTGTAGAAAAGGAGTTCATGGCAAATAATGCTACTTAGCCTCTCTTTGACAGAGAGGTAATGATACAGCCATATATAATTCCAATATGCCATTCACAGATAATAATGCTCCCAGTTGAAGGGAAAGAAGACTATTTATTAAGATATTCTAAATATACACTTTAAATGATTACAATATGTCAATTATACATAAATTACTAAATTTCTTTTATTTTTTTAAATTATTTAAGCTTTCAGCTCTTTATTTTTTGTGTGTGTGTGTCAAACAATGTGGTCCAACATATATTACCTATTCAAGTATTATGAGATTTCTAACTGTTTTAACATCTCCATTATTCTGCCCACTAAAAACACCTTACGTTTAATAGTAATTTAAAATTTCTTTTGAAAAAAGTAAACTTTTTAAATTTTATTTTATTTATTTATTTATTTTTATTTATTATTGTATGTGTATGAGTGTACTGTCTGCATGCAGTGCACCCATGTTGTGCAGTGCCGCGGAGGTCAGAAGAGGGTGTCAGATTCCCCTGGAACTGGAGTTCTCCTGGAATTGGAGTTATAGACTATTCTTAGCCGCCATGTGGTTGCTGGCGATCAAACCCGGGTCCTCTGCAAAAGCAGTTGGTGCTCTTAGCCGCTAGGCCATCTCTCCAGCCCCAAACGTAAACTTTCATTTACAGAAAATTTCTGTGATTTAAAATCCTTATTCCTCCTGATATAGTTTGCATATTATGATCCATCTTCATATTTGTTCTTAAGCAGATTGTACTTTATATTCCTCAAGCATGTTATAATTTGTTTCCCAATATATTTAGAAGTATTATTTAAAAATATGTTATATTAAAATATTTATTATTTTTATTTGATATGTATTAGTATATTGCCTGCATGTATATAAGTGCACCTATGCCATGCATTCTGCTAAAGGTCAGAAGAATTAGTTGGATTCCCTTGGATTCCCTTGGAACTGGAGTTATGGATAGTTGATAGCTGTTGTATGGATGCTGGGAATTTAACCCTGGCCCTTTGCAAGAACAGGCATTGCTTTTAATCACTGTCCCATGTCTGTAGACTATCCTTCAAATTTCTATCTAGTCTAGAAGATATCAAAAACAATGTCCTTATTATAGAGGTTGAATGCTTAAATGTTTGCTTCTATGCTCATAATTTTTATTCTATTTAAGAAGGTAGTAATTACACATTTATACATTCACATATTATAGGAAGAAAATAGAGAGTTTTCTTAAAAGTTACAACTCAGAAGAAAAAGTAAATTTTTTGAAGCTTGCAGAGTATATTTATCAACAAAGAGATATTGTGTTGTGTTTTTTAACAAACTGCAGATTTCACTTTGCCCTTGCAGCCGGCACCCAACACCATTGTGAGTCTGTGTGCAAGGGGCTCAGGCTGGGTTCTTCCTAAGACCACCTGAAGCACAGGAGGCCGGACTTCACTCCAGACAGGTAGAATTTAGGGTAGATTTTTTCTTGGGCTGCTGAATAGTTGATTTGCTGGTTCATAGCAGGGGAGCTGTGAACTGGCCTGCTTGGGTCCAAACCGGAAACACTTTTAGGGTGTGGCTGTCTGGCCAGAGCCGTCCTTTGCCCTTCCAGACAGCACCTGGTGCCATTGTGAGTCTGTGTGCAGGGGGCTCAGGCTGGGGTCTTGCTCAGACTACCTGAAGCACAGGAGCGTGAACCTTGCTCCAGAAAGGTACCAGGGTGCTGGCTAAGTCAGTAATATTTACACCACCCGCACCCAACTGGAATTGAGGAGAGAGTATCCAAGTGGATTTTTTTGTTTTGTTTTGTTTTGAGAATCCTCAGAACAGGAAGGGAATAGTGTCTTAGACTTCCAATATCCAATATATAAACAAAATTGAAAGCCTGAAACCTAGACAAGTCAACACGCCATAAACAAGGAGGGAGAAAAAAGGCATTGGAAGGAGGCAAGCAAAACAACCCTTCAACATAAGTGAAAAGACATTTCTGATTGGCATCTGAATACAGGCAAAAAATAAGTAAATTCATATACCTGGGACATTGCAAAGGGGATAACATGGGAAAGGTTCAGGATAACTCTGTACCAAGGTCTCCCATCCCTGTAGGGGATAGCTACAATGGGATCCCCCTGGAGGTGACCCAAGAAACAGATCTTAGAGGAATAATTGCAAACATATGCAGAGAAATTAAAGAAAACAAAGAAGCCAGAGAACTAAGGAGAGAGAATGAAAAACTCAAAAAGGACCTAGAAGGATACAAAGATAAACTTCGGAAAGAACTAAAGGAACAGAATGACAAAATCCAGAAAGAACTAGAAGGAGAAAAAAACAAGCTCTGAAAGGAAGTAAAAACTCTAAAAAAGGAAGCCAACCAACAAAGAAAGGAGCAGATTGAGAAGCTCAAAAAGGAAATGGAATTACTAAAGAAAACACAGGATGAAATGAAAAAGGAAATAGAACACTCACCCAATCAAGAAGAAAGGAAAGGAAAAAGTCTCAGAAGTAGAATGGAGGAAGCAGAACAAAGAATATCAGATCTGGAAGATAACACAGAGCAACTAAAAAGCTCAAATAAAGAATATGAAAAATTTAAAAATACACAAAAATGGAACAACCAGGAACTATAGGACACTATGAAAAGATCAAACCTCTGCATCATAGGAGTGGAGGAAGGAGAAGAATCTCAAGAAAATAGTATTGATCAGAACTTCAACAGACTAATAGATGAAAATTTCCCCAAACTAAAAATAGACAAACCCATTCTAATACAAGAAGCACATAGGACTCCAAATAGACAATATCAGAAAAGAAATTCCCCATGCCATATCATAGTTAAAATGCTAGATGCCCAAAACAAAGACAAAATTCTGAAGGTTACAAAAGAAAAACAAGTCACGTACAAAGGGAAACCCATCAGAATTACAACTGACTTCTCAGTGCAAACCATGAAAGCAAGAAGAACATGGAGCAAAGCATTCCCAGTGTTAAAGGACTATGTATCCAAACCCAGATTATTTTACCCAGCAAAAATGTTTACTATAATTGAAGGAGAGAGAAAAACCTTCCATGACATAAACAAGATGATAGAATATATGTCCGGAAAACCAACTCTTCATAAAATACTTGAAGCAATTCAAAGGACAGAAGAGAGGAGCAACAATCCTAAAACGGCTAGGAAAAGAAACAAATAAAAACATAACCTTAGGAGTAGAATCAGAGGCTAAAATTCCAACTGGATAATAATGTGAAAGGAAGCAACATTAAACTTTCAATTATAACTTTAAATATTAATGGGCTAAACTCCTCAATCAAAAGCATAGACTGGGAGAATGGATTAGGAAACAAAACCCAACTATATGCTGACTACATGAAACACATATCAATTTCAAGGACAGGCACCATCTTAAGGTGAAGGGACACAAGAAATTATTCAAAGCAAATGGTACTGTCCTATTCTGTCTTCCATTGCTGTGACAAAACACTCTGACTGACACCAACTTGGGGAGGAAAGGGTTTATTCAGCTTACATCCCCTGGGACACAGTTCAGCTCTTAAGGAGCCCAAGGCAAGAACTCAGGGCAGGAACCTGGAGGCAGTACCTGAAGCACAGGACATGAAGGAATGCTGTTCACTGGCTTGCTCCCCTGGCCCATGCCCAGCCTGACCTCTTATACAATACACAACATCCTGCCCAGGGTGACACCACACATAGTGGCTGGGCCCTCCCACATTGCTCAAAAATCAAGACAATACTCCAGAGATGTGGCCACTAGCTAGTCCAATGGAGCCAATTCCCCAGTTGAGGTTCCCTCAACCCAGGTGTGTCAATTTGACACTAAAGCTATCCAGCACAATTGACCCCTTGTCAACCTGACACACAATACACATCACTATTAAACCACCACGTTTCCAGTTCTTATCCCCAAGGTATGATGTTAACATTAATCACAACCTAAGACAGTACAACCTAAAAAGCCCCACAGTCCTTAAAATGTCCACATGCTTAAAAGTTCACAGTCTATTAAAAGTCTCTTAACTGTGGGCTCCTGTAAAATCCAAAACACATACTGTCTTATTTCAAAGGGAAGAATCAGGCACACTCAAACAAAACCTAAGCCCAGCAAGTAGCTCAAGGCTGGACACCTGGGACTCACTCACGTTCTTCAGGACTCCAAAGGGTTTTAGCAGCTCCCCTTCTCTGCTATGCCATCCACAGCACAACCAGCTCATCTCGCAGACCCAGGCTGACTCCATTCCACACCTACTGCTGCTCTTGGTGGTCATCCCAAGGACCCAGCATCTACAAAAAGCTGCGGTCGCCACTGAAACGGAGGTTGTCCCTTTACCAGTAGTCTCTTCTGATCTCTCCTGGTGCAAAGCCTCAGCTTCTCTCAATGACCCATGCAATCCTGAGGTCTTCACTGCAACCGATGTGCACTTCCATCAATGGTCTTTCCTGACCTGTCACAGTGCAAAGCCTCGGCTGCTCTCTGTGACCCCCTTAAATTTCAACACCAGAACCGTATAGGAGACTCTTAGACATTACCAAGTCCTGCTTCTGGCTCAAGATGGAGGCTCAGGCCCCTTCTGGATCATAGCTTCTGTGTGCTTACCCTGAAGAAATTCTTCCCAGAAGATTTTACCACAGTGATGCTAATATCTTTTTACTTACAGCTGATTTATCAGCCCCAGCTAACCAGCATCAATTGTCCCAGTACAACAAAGATTTCACTTCAGGTTCTGTTCTCCTGTTACTTACAGCTGATTCTTCAGCCCCAGCTGACCAGAACCCACAGATTACACAGTTCTGATGATCTCTGCTCCCCGTTGAAACTAGAAACTTCACAAGCCAGGCCTCCATCTTCTACAACTCCTTCAGCAAAACTGCTCCAATCTCCACATCATGATCTTTAGGCATTCAATGATCTTCCCAGCCCAAATTTCCAAACGCCTCCACAATTCTTCCCCAAAACCCCAAGGTCAGGTCTGTCACAGCAATGCCCCACTCTTATGGTACTGATTTCTCTTTTAGTCTGTCTTCCATTGCTGTGACAAAACACTCTGAGCGACACCAACTTGGGGAGAAAAGGGTTTATTCAGCTTACATCTCCTGGGTCACAGTTCATCACATAAGGAGCCCATGGCAGGAATTCAGAGCAGGAATCTGGAGGCAGGACCTGAAGCACAGACCATGGAAGAATCCTGTTCACTGGCTTGCTCCCTTGACCCATGCCCAGCATGAACTCTTATATAGTACACAACAACCTGCCCAGGGTGGCACCACCCATAGTGGCTAGGCCCTCCCACATTGCTCAGGAATCAAGACAACACTCCACAGACGTGGCTACAGGCCAGTCCAATGGAGACAATTCCCCAGGTGAGGCTCCCTGAACCCAGGTGTGTCAAGTTGACACTAAAGCTACCCAGCACAGGTACCAAAAAGAAAGCGGGTGTTGCTATTCTAATAATAGAGAAAATAGACTTCAAAGCTAAAGAAATCAAAAGAGAGAAAGAGGGCTATTACATCTTTATTAAAGGAACAATTGACTATGAAGATCTCACAATCATGAATATATACGCACCAAACGCCAGTGCACAAAACTTTATAAAGAAAATTCTTCAGGATCTCAAGGCACACATTAACCCCAGAGCACTAATAGTAGGGGAATTCAAGACCCCACTAAGTCTTTTAGACAGATCAACAGGACAAAGGATAAACAAAGAGACATCTGAACTAATGGACACAATGCACCATATGGACCTCACAGACATCTATCGAATATTTCACCCAAACACCAGAGAATACACTTTCTATTCAGCACCTCAAGGAACATTCTACAAACTAGGCCATATACTGGGAAACAGGAAAAAACTCAACAAATACAAAAAGATCGAAATAATCCCATGCATTTTATCAGAAAGCAGTGCAATAAAACTCAATATCCACACCAAGATAAACCCCACAACCTATAAGAACACATGGAGACTAAACAACACTCTCCTGAATAATGAATGGGTCAAGGAAGAAATAAAGAAATAAATAAAAACATTCCTGAAACTGAATGACAATGATAATAAAACACGGCAAAACCTATGGGACACTTTAAAAGAAGTCCTAAGAGGGAAGTTTATAGCTCTAAGTGCCTACATTAAAAAAAAAAAAAAAAAAAAAAAAAAAAGAAAAAAAAAAAAAAAAGAAAGAGCACAGTGAATGATCATAACCCTGAAGCTAAAAATACTTGAGAGACAAAACAAAAAATGAACCCTAACTCAGCAGATAGAAAGATAATAACGAAAATTAGAGCAGAGATCAAGGAAATGGAAAGAAAGAAACCATACAAAAAAATCAATGAATCCCAAAGTTGGTTCTGTTTAGAGAATAAAAGACGACAGACCTCTAGCCAGTTAACCAAAAGAAAAGAAGAACAATTCCAAAGAAGTCAATACAATCTGTGAAGAAAAAGGAAATATCACAACAGACAATGAAAAAATCCAGACAATCATACGGGGGGAATACAATCAAAAAAAACCTATACGCTACCAAGTTTGGCAAAACCAGAAGAAATGGATGAATATCTGAAAATATGGGAATCACCAAAGCTCAGCAAGGAAGAGATCAACAGCCTAAATAGACCAATAATACAAGAAGAAATTGAAGATGTAATAATAGCCTCCCAAGCAAAATTACCTAGGCTCAGATGGTTTCACAGATCAACAGCAGAATCCTATGAAATATTTCAAAAAATTCCAAACCGTTACTGCTCAATTTGTTTAGAAGGATAAAAACGGGGGGAGTTCTCCCAAATTTCCTTTTATGAAGCCAGCCTCACCCTATTACCAAAACCAGGTAAAGATATGACCAAAAAGTGCGAATAGAGCCATCTCCGTAATGAACACAGATGCCAAAATTCTAAACAGGAGACCGGCAAATCGCATACAGGACCAACATCAAAAAGTTCATCTATCATGGCCAAGTTTGATTCATTCAAAAATAATGCCAGGGATGGTTCAACATATTAAAATCAATAATTCATAAGCATATAAAAGGATCAAAAGACAAAAACCCTTACATTCTAAAGAACCAACGCCCCCTCTTCACAGATTGTTCCCTAGCTTAGAAAAGGGGCACAGGTGGATGAGAAGCAAACACTCTACTTTCTCTGGAGCTGATTTCTTAGTCTCTAGTCAGTTCTAGCTATTTTCTTTCATGGGCGCGGCTTGTCCAGGCCATAACCTTGCGATCCATACTAATGAAAAGCCATGCAATTAGAATTTTAGGTATTAACAATAATAATATATAGCCTTTCGATCCTACGACTGAAGCACACACATGGGGACCATGAGCTGTGTGGGTTTTGGGCACAACGGCTTGCAAAATGGTTTTACATGAGGATGCGTGTACCTCACAAATTATACTTATTGTTAAAAAAAATGAAACAAACAAACAAAAAGCAGGAAAGATGCAGAAAACTTGGCAGAATGGTCTGGGATGGGTAGGGGTGGGGTGAGGGGGAAAAAGGGAAGGGGGATATATGCCTGAACGGAATTAGAAAATGACGTATGAAATTATAAAAGCTCAATAAAAAAAAGAAAGAAGAGACAAAAACCACAAATCATCATCTCAATTGATGCAGAGAAAAGCCTTTGACAAAATCCGCATCCCTTCATGGGAAATCCTAGAGGAATTTGGGAGGAGGCATTATCCCAAGCTATCAAAGCATAACACGAAATCACCCACAGCCAGTATCATCCTGAATGGGGAATGCCACAAAAGCATTCCCCTTAAGGGTAGGAACTCGGCAGGCTGCCCCCTGTCACCATTCCTTTTCAATAAAGTGCATGAAATCCTTGCTAGGGCAATATCCAAGAAAATAATAGTTAAAGGAGGTTTAACTGGAAAAGAGGAATCCAACTAGCCCTTTGTGCTATGAGATGGTGTTTTACCTTAATGGTATGGTAGAACGCCACAGAAACTCCTGAAACGATTATACTTTAATTAAGTGGCAGGATAGCAAATAAAACGGAAAAAATCCCAATAGTCCTTACTTTACATTAACACAGCAACGGAAAGGAATCAAGGAAGACTATGAAACTCACAGTAGCCTCAAAATAATAAATACCGAGGAACAAACTTAACCAAGGATCTCTACAAACCAAGGATCGCTACAACAAAATTTTAAACCCCTGAAGAAGGAATGTGAGGAAAGACATCAGAAGTTGGAAAGACCTCCCATGCTTCATGGATTGGAAAATAGATATTATAATGGTCTGTTCTAACCCAGAAACTCTTGTACAGATTAGTGCAATCCCAATCAAAATCCCAAGAGCTTCTCCACAGGCTTTTTGGACAAAATACCCCTCATTTCATGGGGAAAACAAAGACCCCCAATAGCCAAAGCAACCCTGAGCAAAAGAGCATACAGGGGGGATTGCTATATCAAGACATCAAACTATACTACTTGCGCTATATAAAAAAAAAAAAACAGCTGGGTACTGGCCCAAAAACAACCTTTTGACAAATGGAAATAAAAAACGAAGATCCAAACATGAGCACATACAATTTCAAGCCACCTCATATTTGACAAGGGGCCAAAAAGACACAATGGAGGAAAGACAGCATCTTTAGCAAATGGTGGGTGGCAAAACTGGATCACCACCTGGAGAAGAATGATAGTACACCTATCTCTCACCCTGTACAAAAGTCATTTCCAGATAGATCAAAGACCACAACGTGAAAACCAAAAAACTCTGGGAGGTGAAATAAGAAAAACTTGGCACAGAACTACAGATATAGGGAATAGAAAGAACTTCCTAAATCAGACAGGCAGCTGCGCAAGAAATAGATCGAAAATTGACAAATGCGGCCTCATTAAACTCAAAAGCCTTCTTGTAAAATCAAAAGAAACCATCAAGGAAGTGAAGAGAAAAAAACCCCTCAGGGTGGGAGGGAAACCTTCACTGCAGAACATCTGACAAAGCATTAATTTACAGAGTATACAAGTTACTCCAAAAACAGGAGAAGAAATAAAACAGATGAATCACTCAATGAATGGAGCAAAGAACTGAATAGAGTCTTCACAGAGTAGGAATTAGAGATGGCGTTGAAACATCTTAAAAACTCTCAACGTCACGAGTATTTAGAGAAATGCAAATTAAGACCAAGCTAAGATATCATCCCATTCCAATAAGACGGGCCATGATCAAGAAAACAAAGAATGTCAAGTGCTGAGAGGTTGTGGGGAAAGAGGAAACACTCATCCTGTGCCGTTGGATTTAATCTTTTACACCCACTATGGAAAGCACTGTGGAGAACCCTTGGAAGACGCAAAATGAACTTGCCATTTGAACCAGTCATACTCTCTGGTTTAACCCACAAGACTCTCGGTACTGCAGAAAAAAAATTTTTACCAAAAAAAATGCCAGCTATATTTATTGCATCCTCTGTTCACAAGAACAAAAAACGGGAACCGACCCAAATGCCCCGCACTGACGAGGGTAATAGAAGAAAATGTTGGAAGCTGTACACAATGAAATTCTATGCAGCAGTAAAGAAAGACAACCGCATTAACTTTCCAGCTAAATGGATCAAGCGATGAAATATTATATTAATGAAGTAACACAGTCCCAGAGAAACAAATGGCGAATGGAATCCCTCATCTGTGGATGCTAGGCCATGACCACATTTGTAAATATTTCAGTGTGGAGAGTGATGCACATCAAAGAACAACAACAGAAATACAGCATCAGAACAACTGACTGAAAATGGTGAATTGGGAAGGAAGGATGGGTGGGAGGGGACACAGGGTCTGTGTTCAATTAATGTATATTTAATGGATGTGAGTTCAACAAATATCCAATTTTTACCCAGGCCTCTGTCTACAGGTTACACGTTGTTTTAGGACTTAGTAAAACAAATATGTGTATATCAAACAGCATTGGTTTTAAAGGGGCGGATAAAAACGGTAAATGCACCTGAGTAATTGGAAATATAAATTGGTTGTCGTCTCCCATTTGTTTTCCTTCAAATCTGTAATCATCTCACTTTGCGCTTGGGGGCACTACCAAAATGTTCTATATAATTTTGCTGTTGTACCGTAATCACCATTTGTAGCATTCTCTTTTCCCTGTAGAGATTTCACTTAAGGAATTAAGTTTTGCTTCCCAAATTAACAACACATTACGGTCACCTAAAACAGCTTGGGTGAATTTTGATGAAATCTGTGCCTTGAATTCCTGCCTATAGTTGTGTCCTACAACTGCCTTTTTGAGACTCATGGGTCCAAAAACAAAAACCAAAATAAAAAGGGGGATACAGATATATAAATATGAAACCTTTTTGTCCAAAAAATTTGCAATTCCAAATCTTAAAACTAACTATGGGAAAAGATTTTTTTTTTTAATGTTCAGATGGGTCAGCTTTTCCGTTGCCACTTTTTGGCTGAGAAAGAAAAGACACGCTTTGCATTGTGTAGGAAATACCAGGAAGTGCCAGTGGCAGAAAGGTTTGGCCCATCTGAACATTGGAAAGAAGAAAAGCCTCAGACGATACAGGCAATCAAAAACCCAAGTGGATGCCGACTTTAACAACTGTTTATAGTGAGTTCTAATGAAACTTACCTTCTAGTTGCCGCAAAGTTTTTAATATGAAGAGATTTTCTTACCTCTCCTTCATAATCAAGAGGAATAATGATGATGATGAGGTCGGTTCTCCAACTGTAATTTGGAACCAACTTTTACAGAGGTAATCTCTTATAAACGGCAAAAGTGCTTCGTAATGACTAATATACATAGAAATATGAAAAGGATTATCGCGATTCCGAAACAAATATAAAGACTAAAGTCCTCCTTAATTTGTTTTGAGTTTAAGCAAAATGTATTAATACGTAGAGCTCTGATATCAGCAATGGTTTTATTCTGCCAAGGAGATGTTTGCAAGGGATCCAAAGCGCCCCCCCCAAAAAAAAAGGTAAGGCTTCTTGCCTGTAAACCGGGATACGTTCAAGAAGAGAGGCAATAAGGCCTGCTGTTGAAGACCTGATGTACGCATGGAAAGATTATGGAGACTGCAATTGCAACTGTACAGTTGGTCTCTGAATAACCAGAGAGTTTTACCAGAGGCCACTAAACCAATAAAGCAAAGTAGGTCTCCTTGAGTCAAGCAAGACTCCACATCGAAGCAGCTAGAACTCATCTGCCTAAAGTACTGTGGAAGCCAAAGCAGCCATATGGACCATATTCCCCAATCTAATTGGCTATTGGCTTCTCCTTGGAGGAATAACCCCAAAAAAATGCCACAACCTTACGTACAACTAGCGTGGTTGGGAGATGTTATAAGACACAGTAAGGCCCTGTCATATTTTTACAGAAAAAATTGTAATCATATGGATAACATACCACCCAAATATCTGTAAATATACCGAAGTGACCTACCATAACAAGTTGTGTACTGTGTAAAATACCTATACAGTAATTGCTTATGCTTCAATGGTAGGATTGAAAGGTTAGTTTTCTGGACAAACTGTCAGCCCCATGAAAGGAAACAGCCAGAATTGACCAAATTCCAAAACGACAGCTCCAGATAAAGTAGACTTTTTTGCTTCTCTTCCACCCATGCCCCCTTTTCTAAGCCTAGGAAACCATCTGTGGAAGAGGGAAGCATGTAGAATGTAAAGGCGGCGATTGGGGTGAACGATAAAACTACAACAATATAGACTAGACCCTCATTTGATCAACTGAATTGAACATACAAGCCCCCAGCTGGATGATGGGAACCTTGGACTGTGTGGCTTTGGGCAAAACTGCTTGCAAATTATTTTACGTGAAGGATTCTTGTATTCATAAATTATTAGTCATTGTTAAAAAATGAAAAAAAATTAAAAAGTAATAGAAGGAAAGAGAAATTGGTAAATCTGTGTCACTATATAGTAATTTTGCTACACACACGTATTTTTACTTTTCTAAAACAGTAATTAATGAGGGTAAGTCCCCAGTTTTTTTCATATTTATATTTACATTTGTCCTGAAAGATTTTATGATCACTTAAAGCAGCATGCAGAATCTAAGTTTACATTTTTTTGTCTTNAAAAGGAAAGTATAACCAGAAATAAATTATAAGGTCTGAGAAATTGTATTTCAGATATAAAACTTGAGAATCCTTCAAAACTGCAATGCCAGATGGCGACTACAGAGATGCCCAGTGTGTAGACTGAGTGGCTACTGGGATTTCAGCCTCTTCAGAGACAACACTGCTGGTGTCTCTCTTTCAGAGAGACACAGCATGGTACACTACTGTACCATGCTATATCATGGAAGCCAGTGCAGGAAGATCAAGACAGGACACATGCTTGCTGGACCTCAATTGGGCAACCATGATGGGGCAGGACCCCAGTGGAGCACGGGTTAGGATCGATGGTTGTTTAGGTTTGCCAAGGAGGAACCTTCAAGCACTTCCTTTGGGAAGACATGTCATTTTTTTTGTAAAAAAAATAAGGAATATATTTAACACTTAAAAATATTTTGTAAAATAAAATTTTCTCTTTTTATTGATACATGTTACGATCATTCATGATTTATCCTTATGTAATCCTATGCTGTGTTCTATCATATAGGAAAACTAATATTCATATTCTAGAAAAAAAGAGAATGTAAAGTTATACTTCTTTTTACATGCATGCAACTTTACTGTTAAAATGTAAATCTCTAAATGTGCTTTGGAATTAACCTATAGTTTATTTTCAGATGTTGTAAGTTTGATTTATGTGTGGAGTGTATGTATGCGTATTTTGGAATAATATAAAATCAAATGTGAACCAAAAATGCGAGAGAAAAACCTATTCAAAGAACTGACCAAAATAGTAAACCTGTGCACTGAAAAGGTAATAAAAGACTGAGAAAAAGATGCAAGATAGGACTTGTGTATGACAGAATCCATGAGCTCTGAGGGGGGAAGGGGGGGGCATAAGGGGTAGGCATGGATGGGGAATGAGTCCAAATTTGATTAAGAAATGTAGGAAATGTACTCAATAAAAATTTTAAAAAATTAAAAAAGAAACAGAAAGAGAACAAATAAACAATCTAACGCCGCAGCTAAAAACACTTGAGAGACAACAATGAATGAACCATAAACTCAACAGACAGGAAGAAATAACAAAAATCAGAGCAGAGATCACTGAAATAGAAACAAAGAAAACAGTACAAAAAATTAATGAATCCAAAAGCTGGTTCTTTGAAAAGATAAACACAATAGACCAACCCCTCGCCCAGTTAACCAAAAGAAAGAAAGAGCAACTCCAAATCAATAGCATTTTGTCATGAAAGGAAATATCACAACAGATAAAGAAAAGATCCAGACAATCTCATATGAGAATACTTCCTCTACTAAATTTGAAAACCTAAGAGAAATGGATGGGTATCTGAAATCCCGGAATTTACCAAAACTTAACAAAGAAGAGATTGAGAACGTAAACAGACCCATAATACTTGAGGAAACTGAAAATGTAATAAAAAGCCTCCCAACTAAGAAAAGCTCAGGCCCAGATGGTTTCACAGCAGACCCGCATCAAAAAGATCATCCTTCATGACCAGGTTGGATTCATACCAGAGATGCAGGGATGATTCAACATATGTAAATCAATAAATATAAACACATTAATGGACTGAAACACAAAAAACACATGATCATCTCAATTGATGCAAAAAAAGCTTTTGACAAAATCCAGCATCCCTTCATGCTTAAAGTCCTAGAGGGAACTTGACTAGAGAGATCATTCCTCAATGTAATCAAAGCCATATACAAGAAAATCACAGCCAACATCATCCTAAATTGAGAAAAATTTCGAAGCATTCCCCTTAAAGGCAGGAACATGGCAAGGCTGTCCACTATCGCCACTCCTCTTCAATATAGTGCTTGAAATGCTTGCTAGGGAAATAAGGCAAGAAAGCAAAATTAAAGGAGTACTAATTGGAAAAGAGGAAGTAAAACTATCCCTTTCTGCAGATAATAGTTTACCCAAGGGATGCTCAAAACTCCACCAGAAAACTCCTAGAAACAATTAAAAGTATCTGGAAAGTGGCAGAATACAAAATAAACCTAGAGAAATCAGTAGCCTTTCTTTACACCAACAATAAGCAACTGGGGAAGGAATATAAGGAGACCTTCCCAATCACATTAGCCTCAATAAATAAATAAATAAATAAATAAATAAATAAATAAATAAATAACCTAGGAATAAACATAACCAAAGACACCAAAGACCTCCACAACAAAAAGTTTAAAACCCTGAAGAAAATGGCATCAAATGATAAAAAGATCTCCAGTGCACATGGATTGGGAAAATAAATATAGTATAAATGTCTATTCTACCCAAACTCGTGTACAGATTTAATGCAATCCCAATCAAAATCCCCAAGAGCTTCTTCACAGGCTTGGACAAAATATCCTCAATTTCATTTGGAAAAACAAAAGACCCCCAATAGCCAAAGCAACCCTGAGCAAAAAGAGCAATACAGGGGGGATTGCTATATCAGACATCAAACTATACTACTGCGCTATAGTAAAAAAAAAAAACAGCTTGGTACTGGCACAAAAACAGACCTGTTGACAAATGGAATAAAAACGAAGATCCAAACCTGAGCACATACAATTTCAGCCACCTCATATTTGACAAGGGGGCCAAAAAGACACAATGGAGGAAAGACAGCATCTTTAGCAAATGGTGGTGGCAAAACTGGATCACCACCTGGAGAAGAATGATAGTAAACCCCTATCTCTCACCCTGTACAAAAGTCATTTCCAGATGGATCCAAGACCTCAACGTGAAATGCAAAACTCTGGAGGTGAAAGAAGAAAAACTTGGCAGCAGACTACAAGATATAGGCATAGGAAAAGACTTCCTAAATCAGACAGCAGCTTCACAAGTAATAAGATCGAAAATTGACATATCGGGCCTCATTAAACTCAAAAGCTTCTGTACATCAAAAGAAACCATCAAGGAAGTGAAGAGAAAACCCTCAGGGTGGGAGGAAACCTTCACTGCAGATACATCTGACAAAGCATTAATTTCCAGAGTATACAAGTTACTCAAAAAACAAAGAAGAAAGAAAACAAATGAACCACTCAAATGATGGAGCAAAGAACTGAATAGAGTCTTCACAGAGGAGGAATTAGAGATGGCTTTGAAACATCTTAAAAACTCTTCAACGTCACTAATTATTAGAGAAATGCAAATTAAGACCAATCTAAGATATCATCCCATTCCAATAAGACTGGCCATGATCAAGAAAACAAAAGATATCAAGTGCTGAAGAGGTTGTGGGGAAAGAGGAACATTCATCCATTGCTGGTGGGAATGTAATCTTGTACAGCCACTATGGAAAGCACTGTGGAGAACCCTTGGAAGACTCAAAATGAGCTTGTCATTTGACCCAGTCATACCTCTCCTGGGTTTATACCCACAAGACTCATCTTACTGCAGAAATACATGCACAGCTATATTTATTGCATCTCTGTTCACAATAACAAAAATCTGGAACCAACAAAATGCCCGTCAACTGACGAGTGGATAGAGAAAATGTGGAACATGTACACAATGGAATTCTATGCAGCAGTAAAGAAAGACAACATCATTAACTTTCCAGCTAAATGGATCAAGCTAGAAGATATTATATTAAGTGAAGTAACACAGTCCCAGAGAAACAAATGGCGAATGGTATCCCTCATCTGTGGATGCTAGCGCCAATGACCCAGTTGTAAATATTTCTTGTGGAGAGGGATGCACATTCAAAGAACAACAACAGAAAGACAGCATTAGAACACTGACTGAAATGGTGAATTGGGAGCGATGGGAGGGGTGGGAGAGGGACACAGGTCTATATTCAATTAATGTATATTTAATTGATGTGAGTTCAACAAGTATCCAATTTTTCCCAGGCTCTGTCTACAGGATACACGGTGTTTTAGGACTTAGTAAAAACAAATATGTGTATATTAAACAACACTGGTTTAAAGGGTCTGATAAAAACGGTAATGCACCTTAGTTAAATGGAAATATAAATTGTTGTCGTCTAAATTTGTTTTACTTAAAATCTGTATAATAATAACTTTGAGATTGGCACATACAAATATTATCTATAATTTTTCTGTTGTACAGTATCACCTTGTAGCATTCTCTTTTACCTGTAGGATTATTCAACTTAAGGAATTAAGTTTGCTTCCCAAGTTAACGACATACTGTCACCCAAGACAGCTTGGGTGAATTTGATGAAATCTGTGCCTTGATTCCTGCCTATAGGTATGTGTACTACAACTGCCTTTTTGAGACTCATGGGTCAAAAACAAAAACCTAAAATAAAAAGGGGGGATACAGATATATATATGAAACCTTTTTGTCAAAAAATTTGCAATTCAAATCTTAAAACTAACTATGGGAAAAGATTTTTATGTTCCCTCAGGTCAAAACTTCACCAACTTAAAGACTGAGAAAGAAAAGACACAGCTTTGCATTGTGTAGGATGTACCAGGAATTGCCAGCAGAAGGGTTGGCCCACTTGAATATGGAAAAGAAGAAAAGCCTCAGACTGATACAGGCATCAAAACCCAATGTGGATCCTACTTATAACAACTATTTATAACGAGTTCTAATGAAACTTACCTTCTAGGTGCCGCAAAGTTTTAATATGAGAGATTTTCTTACCTCTCCTTCATAGATCAAGGAGGAATATGATGATGATGAGGTCGTTCTCTAACTGTAAATTTGAGCCAACTATTATAGAGTTAATCTCTTATCAAACCGGCAAAAGTGCCTTCTGTAATTGACTAATATACATAGGAAATATGAAAAGGATTATTCTCTATTCAGAAACAAATATAATACTAAAGTCTCCTTAAGTTTTGCAGTTAAGCAAAATGTATTAATACAGGAGAGCTCTGATATCAGCAATGGTTTATTCTACCAAGGAGATGTTGGCCAGGGGATCCAAGCGCCCCCCCCCACACAAAAACAGGTAAAGGCTTCTTGCCTGTAAACCGGGATACCTTCAAGAAGAGAGGCAATAAGGCCCTGCTGTTGAAGACCTGATGTAATCATGGGAAAGATGTATTGAGACTGCAATTGCAACTGTACAGTTGGTCTCTGGAATACCAGAGAGTGTTACCAAAGGCCACTAAACCAATAAAGCAAATGTAGGTCTCCTTGAGTCAAGCAAGACTCCTCCATCAGCAGCAGCTAGAACTCATCTGCCTGGAAATACTGTGCAGCAGAAGCAGCCATATGACCATATATCCCAAATCTAATTGGCTATTAGCTCTCTCCTTGGAGGAATAACCCATGCCACAAGCTTACGTACACTAGCTGTTAGGAGATGTTATAAGACACAGTAAGGCCCTGTCATATTTTACAGAAACAAATGTAATTCATGGATTAACATACCACCCAAATATCTGTAAATATACCGAAGTGACCTACCATAACAATTTGTACTTTTAAAATACCTATACATGTAATTGCCTGTACTTCATTGGTAGGATTGAAAGGTTATTTCTGGACAAACTGTCAGCCCATGAAAGGAAACAGCCAGAATTGACCAAAGTCCAAAACGACAGCTCCAGAGAAAGTAAACTGTTTTGCTTCTCTTCCACCCATGCCCCTTTTCTAAGCCTAGGAAACAATCTGCGGAAGAGGGAGCATGGTAGAATGTAAGGGCTGCGATTGGGGTGAATGAAGAAACTACAGCAATATAGACTAGACACTTATTTGATCTACTTGATTGAACATACAAGCCCCCCAGCTGGATGATGGGACACTTGGGCTGTGTGGGTTTGTGCAAGACTGCTTGCAAATTGATTTTACATGAAGGATGCTTGTACTCATAAATTATTACTCATTGTTAAAAAATGAAAAAAAATTAAAAAGTAATAGAAGAAAAGAAAAATTGTAATCTGTGTCACTAATATGTGAATTTTGCTACACACACGTATTTACTTTTCTAAAACATAATTAATGAGGGTAAGTCCAGTTTTTTTCATATTTATATTTACATTTGTCCTGAAAGATTTTATGATCACTTAAAGCAGCATGCAGAATCTAAGTTTACAATTTTTTGTCTTCATCAATGGGACTTTTAGGAATGAAAATTAGTACAGAGGATAGAATTAGTACAGGGGATAGATATTACAGGATGTGACCTGTGGAAAAGACAGTGCAATAGAATATATGTGATATGAGAGCTGTAGTGGGAGATGCTATTTGATGGGATGAAGGAAACTAATAAAATACTGACAAGAAAGATGGGACAAGGCAGTGGAAGAGGAAATTTAATGAGAACAAATGATAAAGACACATATATATGCAAAAGTCATCAAGAGACATAGTGCTTTGTATGCTAACTTAAAAATTTAAACATAATACAATATAACAAGGAGAATATCTTCATTATTACAACATCTGATGTTTCATAGCCTATGTATATTATTATAAATCAGATAGTAGTTTACAACAGCTTTGGATTTTTACATATCGAAGACATACAAGGAAAGAAAGAGCTACCATGTTCTTTAAACAAGTTTATATCTAAATCAGAGAAGTGTTGGTGTTGTATGATGATGATTTTACTTAAAATAAACAGAAAAGTTCAGAAATAGGAAGCATTTTACAGAACTATTAACAGAAGTTCTTTGATATAAATAATGATTTTTTTTACTTTATTTATTTTTTACGTGTATGAATGTACTGTCTGCATGTAGGTTTGTTCACCCATGTCTTGCAATGCCTCGCAGGTCAGAAGAGGCTGTCATATTCCCCTGGAACGGGAGTTAAAGAAGGTTTCCAGCCACCATGTGGGTGCTGGGGATCAAACCCGGGTCCTCTGGAAGAAGAGTTGGCGCTCTTAACCACTAGGCCATCTCTCCAGGCCGGTTTTGTTGTTTTTAAATGTTAAAAAATTATAACTTGGCCAAAAACTGCCAGTTTAATAAACAATTTTAATTGAAGATAAAGTCCTGAAATTGAAATAGTGATGAAGCTTTGAATATTAATATGCATAGTAGACACTAGTGTAAGGAAGTAGAAAATATTAGAGTTTACTCTTTCTCATAAGATTTCACAAACATGTATATTAGGAGCTTTTTGTCTGAGATTATTTTGTAGAATGTCCAATGTTTAGTTAGACTTTTCAATCTCAATGTTAAGCCACTAATCACAAGTTTTTCGGCAAAAGTAGTCACATCCCACATCAACTCCAGCCGTGCAATAACAGCAAATTCAGAATATCCTCATTTTGTTTCTTGATTGCAAATTCCAGAACTCTTCAACAATAGAATTATTAATATCTTGCTTGAAGGGTTTGGGGGATAAGAAAACAAAGAAGGTTGTTAGGGGAAAGGAAGGAGTAAAAGAAGAGACATTAGAAGAGATAAAGGAGTGTGAAGATTGTAGAGGGTTATGAGGTTGAATATGGCCAAAGGAAATTATAAAAATGAAAGAAATGATTTTTATGAAATCCAACCCAAGAATATATACAAAGGGTAAACACCATCACCGACAAAAATATTCCAAGCTCAGTGTGGTGAAGCATGCCTGTAAATCCAGCAATCAGGAAGCAGATACAGGCAGATATCTGTGATATCTTATGTGTACCCAGATGCATACATACACACAGACACAGACACAGACACAGACAGACAGACAGACACACACACACACACACACACACACACACACACACACACAGACAGACAGACACACACACACACACACACACACACACACACACACACACACAAAGTAAAAATGTAAGAAGAATCACAGCTGCCATTATGGTTGGGTGGTTAAGAATACAAGGTTCTTCCAGAGGACTGAAATTCAGTTCCTAGTACCCATATCAAGAGGCTCACAGCAGACTGTAAATTGAGCTGTGGGGTATCAGATGCCACTGGGGTCTACATACACTGTCTGTACAACCACAAACTCATACACATAATTGTAAAGTAATCTATAAACAATGTAATGAATTTTTGAGGTAATAATCACTTGTAATGAATTATTTTCTCTAACTACTACTTATACTGTTATTCTTTCAAAGTTTACTTAATGCCATAGATGTACAATTTTATTAACCTTTTATGCAAATTATTTGAATAAATATACTCATACTATTAAAATTTTCTCTTTATCATGTAATAATAGCATGAAAATATTTCAATATGTAATCTTTAAAATGTTCTTATTCTCTTAACATAAAGTAATTATATAGATTGATAAATGTTCTCAATTTTTTTAACATGCCGGTATGAGGTACTCATATAAAGGCATTAAGAAAACCTTGGAAGACTTCCATGTACTCTCTTCCATGCAATAACCACTGAAAATTAACATTACCCATGAATTGACTTGCTACTAAATTAGCATCTTGAGATGTTAAAATGAAATGTTAAATATGCTGAAATAATATCTCAAGTTCGTGAAATATCTCTGTGGTAGAACAGTTGCTCAGCCTGTGGGAGCTACTTACTATGAAAAAAAAAAGAATACCTTAATAGCAACTTGAATTAATAGAACATATTCAATCTAAATAACATATATTAGGATGATCTAAAAGGTTTCAGTGTTAGTGATTCACTATTTGACATTTCACCAATTAATTCCTTTTAGGAAATTTCTTAAATGTAACAAGCGTTTAGCTTTTAAAATGTTTAGCACTCAAAAAGAACTACATAGCTTCATAAAAATGTAGTTTGTTCAATATCTACAAGTCAATGGTTTTCACTACTATTGCACTACATTTTAGAAGTTCTGCAACTTTTAAAAATAGTTTGTTATTTTTTTATTGGTGTTTCGTGTATTTCAGACATCATTTTTCAGTTCAGTTCAGGCATATTCCTTTTTTCCTTCCCACCACTCCACCCCACCCCACCCCAAATCATGCATCCTGTCATAACTGTCCTGCATCTTTCTCTCAGTCTTTTTTTTTATGCTTAGGAATTCACCTGTCCCAGTCATGCCATTCCTGGATATATACCCCAATGACTCATCCTACCATAAAAATACATGCACGTCCATGTTTATTGTAGCCTTCTTCACAATAGCAAGAGCTGGAACCAACCCAAATGCCCCTCAACAGATGAATCGATGACAAAATGTGGTATATCTACACAATGGGATACTATTTATTCTTTTTATTTTTGAGTATGAGTGTATTGTCTGCATGTATGTAACTGGACCCATGTGTCACAATGCCCATGGAGGTCAGAAGATGATGAGTATTCTTCTGGAACTGCAATTACAGAAGGTTGTGAGCTTGTATGTGAATGTTAATGGCTGGCAATTATAATAAATCTCTCACAGTTATGATCTAGTCACATCTAAGTAATTAATAATATGAACATGGTGTAAGTAATCATAGCAGTCATTAGCTTCAATAGTGTGTCTAGGTGGCCTCAAAGGTCAGAATTGAGAAGTATAAGAGATGTATGTTGTTGAGTTTATTTATAAAATGAAATATATTCCTCATTGAATGTCCTAGTGAATAGGAAAAAAAAAAAAAGAACTGAAAGTCATGTTTCTTTAATCACACCCTACTTTTAAGAGTACTATTACAATTTTAAAATATGCATCCTTTCAGATCTTCATATCAACTCATGTGCTATATGTGTATATACATTTAAATATTGTATTCATTATTTTTTATTTTATGTATGTATGTGTGTCCATTGCCTGCATGTGTGTAAGGGCACTGGTATGGTGCAATGCCTACCGAGGTCAGAAGAGTGCATCAAATCCCCTGTAAATGAAGGTAAGGACAGTGTTAGGCCACCATGTGGATGCAGAGAATGGAGCCTGAGTCCTCTGCAAGATCAATCACTTTTCTTTTTTTTTTTTTTAAATTTTTTTTTTTTATTAATTTTTTATTTATTTCTGTATGTGTATGAATGTACTGTCTGCATGCAAGTTTGTGCACCCGTGTTGTGCAATGCCGCGGAGGTCAGAAGAGGGTCTCGGATTCCCCTGGAACTGGAGCTCTCCGGAAATGGAAGTTCAGACGGTTCTCAGCCGCCATGTGGGTGCTGGGGATCGAACCCAGGTCCTCTGTAAGAGCGGTCGGCACTCTTAACCGCTAGGCCATCTCTCCAGCCCCCAATCACTTTTCTTAAGTGCTGTGCCATCTCTCCAGCACATATATATTTTATATGACAGTAATATCATGGTAATATGTTTGGTTATAAGTTCTTGAATTCTAATATCTGCTTAGCTTTTGCCTCTTTAAATTATTTGATGTTTTACACGTAACCTGCATTACTTTCTATTTCTCTTTAAAATGTACTAATTTTATTATCTTATGTCTTTAAGGTGAGTTTACTGAGTTCATGCTGACAATTGAGTATGAATTTAAATGCACAGATCCAGTAACTATCCATATTTCAAAAGAAGCTCAGATATAACCAATACTATTTATGCTTTGGGTAGCTTCCATTTATTGACTTTTTTTATTGATAACTAATTTATGATTTTCTACTAGCTCTTTTTTTCTTTCTTCAGAGACATTTATTACATTTTGTCTTAACTTATTTTCTTAGGTATGTTGTACCTTCTTTATTTCTTTCTAATCAATCAATCTTTTTAAATTGCTGACATTTATTGAAAATAATTAACTACATGAGAAGGACGACCTATCCTTTAATATTGGTCCTGGTCTTCCACCTCATTTGAGACAAGGTCTTTATTATTTGTCAGTGAATATTGCAGGCTAGCTGGCCCATGAATTCCTGAAGATTCTCTTATATCTGACACCTATCTCTGTAAAATTCTATGAATAATCAAGTACACTACCACACCTGGCTTTATATGAATTCTGGGGATCCAAACTCAGTTTCTCACACTCCCACAGCATGTACATAATCCAGATCTTTCTCCCTATCCCTTCTGGAGAACTTTGTTTTCAACGTTAAAATTATCATGCAAATTGAGTTTCATATAATCAAACACCTGTTTAATGTATTTAAGTTTTACCTTTCAATTTACTACTCATTTATATTTCCTTTTATGGAAAGAATATCCTAACTTGTACATACCAAATTTTGTTTCCCAATTTTTTCTTGTTCGCATTGAATTTTTATAATAGTTCCATGGGACTTATTTATAATTATCTTTATTCTGATTTCACTTCTATACACACTACAAGATTCATAAGTTAATAATAGTTTCTTCTTTCAGCCTAGTCTCAAAATAATACTGAATATTTTTCTTCATATGTTTGGCTTTGAAAGAAGCTGTGGAACTTCTTGATTTTGTACTTTTCTTTTATCTTGAAATGCTAAATATTTTCTTCCATTTATGTTTCTCTTTTACAGTTTAAGTTTAAAGATAATTTCTCTTTCTATTCTACTTTCCCATAGAAATTATACTTCTAGCATACTTGGATTTTTTTTTTTTTTTGTTCTTTTTGAGACAGAGTCTCCCTGTAGCCCCAGCTGTCCTGGAACTCACTCTGTAGACCAGGCTGGCCTTGAAC
>VZQC01012749.1:976733-995616 GCA_009823505.1 Rhizomys pruinosus | reverse complement strand
AAAAAAAAAAAAAAAAAAAAAAAAAAAAAAAAAAAAAAAAAAAAAAAAAAAAAGCTTCCCATTTACTCTTTGGCAAACTCCTTTTTAAGACACATACAGACCTATTGAACTGGAAATAATTTTAGAAGAACTGTGGTTCAATATACTTTTTTCTCACTATTGTTCTTGCACTTTTTCCCACTTTCCTCTATCCTCTGTCATCTGTATCATTGAGGTGAGGGAACAAGAACACAGGAAAAGACAGTTTAATATGTTTCACATAGACATCTACTTACAGGTCTTAGGGGGATTAAGAATAAGTTACAGAGTGATGGATAACCAGCACATTGCGTTTCATAAGAAAATAATTCAATAATTTATTTGTTCATAGACATTTAATATATTACTCATCATCCGAATATTCTACATCATAATTTAAAATAAAATAAAGCAACCTATTTTTATATTTCTAAATTACATAATGAGAAATCTATATCACAAGAAATGTATTAACTCAGAGACTTGGATCATAAGAAATGTTTCATAGTTGTGTTAACATCAAATAAAATCTCAATTTAAGGGTTGAAGCAAAAATATGTACTTAGAAAGCTGTGATTAGATGTGGAATGGAAGAGATCATTATTGGAAACAGTATGAGATCATGTTTGATAATTTATAGAATGATATACTTAAATTGGGAGAAGTATGTAATTTTTGTAAGTTAACAGATAATCAGTAAGTACTAAGTAATTAATTGCTTTCTTCTATGATTTTCCATTACATTAAAGGGACCTAAAAGAAGATAGGAAAGTTTTTTTTTCTCAAAAGAAAGGAAAAGAGGAGCAGGAAGGCAAGCAAGATCTAGATAACCAAATGTTTACTATTATAATTGTAATTAAATTAGGATTATTCACTTTTATTTTTTCTCTTTTTTTCTTCCATTGATTTATCAAGTCATTTATTAACTTTTTTCATTAAATTTTTGTACATCTTAATCATTTTTATTAACTCACCCTACCACACCTTCCCTTAGCACCCCACCGGATTTCGTGCATTCTTTCATATATGTTAAGGCCTATCAAATCCAGTTAGTGTCCCCAGACATACCTTGTACAAGTATGTCTACTGCAGTATAGTCAGCCCATCAAGAGTCACTCACTGAAAGATCAACACTTCCTCACCCAGAAGTAATCAGCTGTCAATAGTTCTTCAGTAGAAGAAGTACTGCAGCCTACAGTATTCACTCTGACGGAAAAAAAAAAAAAACAATATATTTAATATATTATCTATTTATATTTTATGCACCTCAAAAACCTGATCCTCTCGGTTAAAACAAGCATTTGATGACATAAGGCTCTATATTTTCTTGCAGAAAATGTTGCTATTAGGGGTCTCTTAGAATTAGTTTCAGTTTGGAGATAGTGTACATTCGTGTAAATATCTTATTTATTTTCATCAACTGAGTAACTCTTAAGAGAAAACCATAAATCTTTTTGAGGAGGGCTTCGAAAAAGATCAAGATAATACAATTTTCAAAGGAAGAAGAAGATATTGCCTCTCTTTCGTTAAAGTATTCTTGAATGATATTATATCTGAGAATTCATCAAGACACTATTTTAGAGCATTATGCAAGTATTATAGTTGTATAATGGTAATGTATTAATAATATAAATTTATTTCTCACAATTTTGGAGCCTCGGAAACTTTCAAAGACCAACAAATTTGAGTCAATTGTGGGACTACTTATCAGAGATGATGACTTCTTGATATTCTCAAATGATAGAACAAAATATTTAAACTTCCCAATCTGTATAACCCCACAGACCACCCACAGTATTTCACACACTCTGTCTTATATGTTAAAGCCTATCAAGTCAAGCTTGTGTACTTAGCTGTCTCTTGGTTTGAGTTCCTCTACTGGAACCTGTTCAGCCTATCTAGTGGCTCTCTCTTATGGAACAACTCTCTGGGCTGGAGAGACAGCTTCAATATTTAGAGCACAGGCTGCTCTTCAGAGGATTCGGGTTCAGTACCCAGCATGTATATGGAGGCTAACAGCCATTGGTAACTCCAATTCAAAGAGATCCAATGCCCTCTTTTGACCTCCTTATACTATTATCCTATCATCATAAACAATGGAATTTACATAGACAAATATTTTTCATATTCTTCTGAACCTTCCCTCTAGTAACTGGTACTTTTCCTATGTGGGTACAGGAAAAAGAGCTATTACATAGTGAAGATTGTTTTCTCACATCATGATTTTCTTTTTTCTCCCATTGCTTATTTCACTTGTAATTATTTTCAATTTGTTCAATTTGTCTTTAATATGTACCTGAATTACAACAATGTTATAAGAATAATCAATCTACGTGTTCAGATTTAATAAAAAGCAAATAAATCTTAGTGGATAGTGACACATTTGGAAAAGGTCATGCTTAGAAAATGAAAACAAGCAGCTGCCATCAGCATTAAAATATATATCATCAGTTAACAGAATGATCCAGGCAACTATGTGAGAATATGTTAAGTACATATACTCTCTTAAATTTGAAAACCCACGAGAAATGGATGAATATCTCACACCAAAACTTAACCAAGAAGAGATTGACAGCTTAAACAGACCCGTAATATATGAGGAAATTGAAACAGTAATAAAAAAATCATGGCCTGATGAATTTATGGCAGAATTCTATAAGACATTTAAGGAGGACCTACAACCACTATTACACAAATTATTCAAAATGATATAAAGAGGTGGAAATTTTGCAATTTCCTTCAATGAAGCCAGCATTACCTTAATACCCAAACAAGGCAAAGATACAACCAAAAAGGAAAACTACAGACTCATTTCTTTAATGAAAATAGAAGCAAAAATTCTCAACAAAATACTTGCAAATCACATACAGGTACATCAAAAATATCATCTACCACGACAATGTCAGATTTATACCATGTATTCAGAGATGGTTCAACATAAATAAATCAGTAAATGTCATAAGCCACATAAACGGACTGGAAGACAAAAAAAAAAAAACAAACAAAAAAAACACATGGTTATCTTAATTGATGTGGAAAGGCCTTGGATAAAATCCAATGTGCCTTCACATTTAAATTCCTACAGGGAATTGGGCTGGAGGGAACATTTCTCAACACAATTAAAGCCATATACAGCAAACCTACAGCTCACATCATTCTAAATGGGTAAAAATAGAAACATTACCCTTAAAGTCAGGAACCCAGGAAGGCTGCCCCTGTGTCTGCACGCCTTTTCATTATAGTGCTTGAAACACTTGTTAGAGCAATAACACAAGAAAAGGAAATCAAAGGAGTTCTAATTGGAAATGAGGAGCTCAAATTATCCCCGTTTGCAGATGACATGACAGTATACCTAAGGGATGCTAAAAGTTCCACAAGAAAACTCCTAGAAAGATTAACAATTTCAGTAAAGTGGCAGGTTATAAAATTAATATAGAAGATATTAGTAATGTTTCTTTATGCCAACAACAAGAAATTAGAGAATGAATACAGGGAGAATTTCCCACTATAAATAGCCTCAAAAAATTATCAGAACAAACCTGACCAAGGATGCTAAAGATGTCTAAAGGAACATTTTAAGCCATTGAAGGAGATAGGAAAGACATTAGAAGATAGATCAAGGATTGGAAGAATTAACATAGTAAAAATGAAAATCCTAAACAAAGCAATATATAGATTCAATGCAATCCCAATTAAAATCCCTGGGACTTTCTTCACAGAAGTAGAAAAAAAATCTTAAAATTCATATGGAAAAACAAAAGAAGCTGGATAGCCAAAGCAATCCTAAGCATAAAGAGCAATGCAAGGTGGATTACCATACCAGACTTCAAACTATATTATAGGGCTATCATCATAAACACATCCTGGTACTGGCACACACACACAAAAAAACAGAGTTGAAGATCAATAGAACAAAAATGAAAATCCAAACCTGAGCACATGCAATTTCAGCCACCTCATATTTGAAAGAGCGGGCAAAAAGACTCAATGTAGGAATGAAAGTATCTTCAGCAAATGGTGCTGACACAACTGGATTTCCACTTGTAGAGAATAAAACTAAACCCCTACCTTTTGCCCTATACAAAAATCAATTTGAAATGGATCAAAGACCTCAATGTGAAACCTGAAACACTGAAAAAAGATAGAAGAAAATGTTGACAGTAGCCTACATATATAAGGGTAGGAAAAGTATTTATAAATCAGATAGTAGTTGTACAGAGAAATTAGACCAAGGATTGACAGGTGGGACCTGATTAAACTAGTGAAAGAAACAAAGAACTGAAGAGAAATCCCACACAGTGGGAGTAAACCTTCACCAGTGACACATCTGACATAGGTCTCACATCCAGATTGTAGAAAGTAATCAAAAAGCAAAGGAGCAAGGACACAAACAACCCAATCAATAGATGGAGTAGAGAGCTGAACAGACTTAACAATGAAGTAAAACGGCTGAGAAACATTTTAAAGAGTGTTCAACATCACTGATAATTAAGGAAATGCAAATTAAAACCACTTTAAGATTTCATCTTAACCAGTTAAGATTGGCTATGATCAAGAAAACAAATGATAACAAATTCTGGAGAGGTTGTTGGGAAAGGAAAACACTCATCCACTGCTGGTGGTGCAAACTCATGTAATCCCTACGGAATGCAGTGTGGAGAACACTTAAAAGGAAAAAAATGAACCTACCACTTATCACACATTTGTAAGTATATACCCAGAAGATTCATCATATTGCAGAGGTACATGCACAACCATAAGTTTATTGCAGCTCTTCACAGTACCAAAGAGCTGGAAGTGACCCAAGTTTCCCTCAACTGATGAGTGCATAATGAAAATATGGTACATCTACACAATGGAGTTCTATTCAGCAGTAAAGAAAGATAATATCATTAAATTTGCAGGTAAATGATCAAACCAGAATCTATTATGCTATGTGAAGTAACACAATTCAGAAAAACAAACAATGCATGGTTTCTCTCATTTGTGGATCCTAGCACCAAACTATTATATGTAAATCAAACTCGAATATGTAAATTTTATATGTAAATCTGATGCTACTACAAATATAAATTGAAGTTTATGTCTCTATTTTCCCAAATTCTGACTTGTATGTGAAATAATCACTCGCTTCTTTGAAAGTACATTAAAAATACATTAACATTTTTGTAAAATAACAATGTAAAATTATATTTATTTGTGACTGCATGTAAAATTACTACTAAAATATGATTCTTAGCTGGGTATGGTGGCACACGCCTTTAGTTCTAGCACTTGGGAGGCAGAGGCAGGCGAATCTTTGTGAGTTCAAGGCCAGCCTGGTCTACAGAGTGAGTTCCAGGCCAGTTGGGGCTACAGGGAGACCCTGTCTCAAAAAGACCAAAAAAATAATAATAATAAAATGAAAAATTTGATTCTTAAACATGTTTTGGAAATTACCCTTAACTTATTTTCAGACTCTGCAATATATATATATATATATACATATATATATATATATATATATATATAGAGAGAGAGAGAGAGAGAGAGAGAGAGAGAGAGAGGGAGAGAGAGAGAGAATGTGTATTTTAAAGTAATATAAATTAAAGGGAACAAAGATAGAAAGGAAATAGAAATAAGTAATTGAACTGAACTGTTATAATCCTCAAACAAAAATACGTAATTATTCCTTGGAACATAAACTTGAAATTCTAAAAAAAGAAGGAAAGAAAAGGTAAAATAAGAAACGGACTGAACAGATGAACTCATGTTAAAGGATATTTGAAGACTCAAATTTGACTCAATATAGGACAGACTACTTGAAACCTGAGGGGGTTGGGGAGATAAGAGCACGTGATAAGGGGAGGGTGCTCTAAATATGATCAACATGTACTCTATGAAATGCAAAAATGTCAATAAAATTTTTAAATGAAAAAATAAAATATATATATTTTCCCAAGCCAGTATTTTGAATCTATGATACAAATTGTTCTGAAATACTGTAAAATAAATGGAATTCTCTGCAAATTTTCCAAATTACTGGACTCTGTTTCTCCATTTGGAGCATCTCCCATGAGTTTGATTTTTCATTCCAGTTCTTCCATCTTTCTCTGACAAATAATATAATTGAATCTTAATAGTAAGAATGTCATAGACATTTTGATTGTTGACAGATCCATAAATGATACCAAAGAGGCTACGAGCTTATGTGGCACCTATTGAGTCTACTTTCCACGGGGATAGGTCTGTAGTACACTAATGGAACACATAATTTAAAAGGAATATACTGGGCTGGAGAAATGGCCTAGCGGTTAAGAGCACCAACTGCTCTTGCAGAGGATCAGGGTTCGATCCTCAGCACCCACATGGTGGCTGAAAACCGTCTTTAACTCCAGTTCCAGGGGAGTCTGACGTCTTCTTCTGACCTCCGCAGCATTGCACAACAGCACAGCACAAACCTACATGCAGACAGTATATTCATACACGTACGAAAATGAATAAAATTAAAAAAAACAACGAATATACTACAGGACAGTAGCAAGGATGAAGAATTGATTAGAATAAGGTCTGTCTGTAAAATAACTTTGCAAAGTTAAAGTAAAAAAGCAATTCTAATTGTGTATACTGATCTTATATGGCTGCTTTATAATTATAACTGAAATGCTGTTACTTAAATATATTTACATAAATGTATAATTATTATGTACATAAACTGAAAGAAACACAGACAACTTTAGCCTTATTTCTACACATGGCCTAGAAAGAATAACAGCATTTTCTTATTCAGCTATATGATTATTGGCACAGAAATTGTGACTTTTTGTCTACTTTGGATTCTTTGCTTTATTATTATTTTTATTTTATTGCATGTGTATATTCTCTGCATGTATATAAGGGTATCGGATCCCTTGTAAATGGATTTGTGGATGGTTGTTAGCCACTATGTGTGTGCCTGGAATCAAACCTGCATCTTCTGCAGGACAATCAGTTCTCTTAAACTGTGTGCAATCTCCCCACGGAACATTCTCCAAAATCGACCACATACTGTGACACAGAAGAAATCTCCACAAATACAAAATGATTGAAATAATTTCATGCATTCTATCAGAACACAGTGCAGTAAAGCTCAAAATCAACACCAGGATAAGCCCTACTACCTACAATAACACACAGAGACAAAACAACACACTCTTGAATAATAAATGGGTCAAGGAAGAGATAAAGAAAGAAATAAAATCACTCCTGGAAAAGAATGGCCATGACAACACAATACAATGAAACATATGGGATACCTTAAAAGCAGTCCTAAGAGGGACGTTTATAGCCCTGGGTCCCTACATTAGAAAAAAACAGAAAGAGTACAAGTGAACGATCTAACACTGAGGCTAAAAGTACTTGAGAGGCAACAACTGATGAACCCTAAACGCAACAGACAGGAAGAAATAACAAAAATCAGAGCAGAAATCAATGAAATAGAAACAAAGAAAACAAAACAAAGATCGATGAATCCAAAAGTTGTTTCTTTGAAAGAATAAACAAGATAGGAGATCTCCTGAGACCAGCTGAAGCAAGTGCAGGTAGGTAGGTAGGTAGGTAGGAGCTGGGTGCTTCAACAAGGCTGATCTAGTAATTCCATTAATCCTGTTGTCTTTGGCTTAATTGGCTTCTGTGGCTGTGGGGGCACAGTTATCCTTCCAGCTGGTATAAAAGGTAGGGTTGTGTTAGACTTGAGATCTGAGATCTCCAGAGTCCAGCTGAAGCAAATTCAGGTAGGTAGGTAGGTAGGAGCTGGGTGCTTCAGCAAGGCTGATCTAGTTAATCCGATAATCCAGTTGTCTTTGGCTTAATTGGCTTTTGTGGCTCTGGGGGTGGAGTTATCCTCCCAGCTGGTATAAAAGGTAGGGTTGTGTGAGTCCTGAAATCTGAGATCTCCCAAGACCAGCTGAAGCGCAGGTACTGGGGCACAGGGCTAAAGAGCAACATCCCCCCTGGCCAACTGGGATTACTAAGGCATCTGAAGGAGGCAAGAAAAGCAAGCCTTCAACACATCGAATAGGCGTTTGGGACTCACATTGGAATACAGGCAAGGAGAAGCCCATATACCAGGAACACGAAGAGAAAACAAGGGAAAGGGGCAGGATAATCCCGCACCAAGCTCTACCAATGGTATGGAAGATTCCTAAAGTGGGATCCCCCTGGGGATGGCCCAGGACACAGATATCGGAAACACAATTGTGAACATACTTAAAGAACTACAAGATTATAAAGAGCAAATCAAAGAACTAAGAAAAGTGAATGAAGAACACAAGAAGGACCTAGAGAGAGAGAATGACAAACTCTGGAAGGAAGTAGAAACACTGAAAAGACCCCATGCTGAAAAAGATAAGGACACCAACCAGTGAAACAAAGAGCTACAGGAAGAGCTTGAGAAGCTCCAAAAGGAAGTACAAATACTAAAGAAATCAGAAGAGGAATTTAAAAAGGAAATCAAACAATCATCCAATCAAGAGGAAAGGAATGGAAAAACCCTCAGAAGCAGAATGGAGGAAGCAGAACAAAGAATATCAGACCTGGAAGATGACACAGAACAACTAAAAACCTCAAGTAAAGATTATGAAAAATTTAAAAATACACAAAAGTGGAACAACCAGGAATTGTGGGACACTATGAAAAGATTCAATACTTACCATATTCATTTCAGGATAGAGGTTGTTGTGGGGTGAAGGTGTGTGTGTGTGGGTGGTCTGATTGTTATATATGTCTATGAATGTACTGCATGTAAACCATACATTAATTAAATGAGAGAGAGCACATATATACCAAAGTTGTTACTGTTAAGAAATCTCGATCATAGTTAGGAAATTGGATGCTAGTACACTCCAACAAGACAAATCCTACAAACAAGGAGTGATAAAACACAGGACCGTATAAGGAACGCGAATTACAACTGACTTCTCAATGCAAACTATGAAAGCAAGAAGAACCTGGAGTGAAACATTCCCAGTGTTAAGGGACAATAGATGCCAACCCAGGTTACTGTACCCAGCAAAAATATCGATTATAATTGAAGGAGAGAGAAAAACCTTCCACGATATAAACACGTTGAAAGAATACATGTCCGGAAAACCAAACCTTCAGAGAATACTTGAATCAATTCAAAGGACAGAAGAAAGGAGCAACCATCCCAAGGCACCTAGAAAGAGAAATCAATAAAAGCATAACTGCAGAAGTAGAAACCTAAACCCAAACCACAAATGGATAATAAGGCAAAAGGAAGCAACACAAACCTATCAGTCATAACCTTAAATATTAATAGACTAAATTCCTTAATCAAAAGACAAATTGGGAGTTTGGATTAGGAAACAAAATCCATCAATATGCTGTCCACAAGAAACACAACTTAACTTCAAGGAAAGGCACCACCTTAAAGGGAAAGGATGGAAAAAAATATTCCAAGCAAATGGTACTACAAAGAAAGCAGGTGTTTCTAGTTCAATATCAGAATAAATAGACTTCAAAGTAAAAGAAATCAGAAGAGACAAAGAAGACCATTACATTTTATCAAAGGAACAATTCACCAAGAAGATTACACAATTATAAATATATATGCCCCAATCTCTGGTGCTCCAAACTTTATAAAGAAGATTCTCTAGGACCACAAATCATACAATAACCCCAGTACACTCATAGTAGGGGAATTCAATACCCCATTGAGTACTTTGGATAGGTCAACATGACAAAGAATAAACAGAGATACATCTGAACTGAATGATATGATACAACAAATGGACCTCATAGACCTATATCAAATATTCCACCCTAATACCAGAGAATACACTTTCTACTCAGCACCCCACAGAACATTCTCCAAAATTGACCACATAACGGGACACAGAGGAAACCTCCACAAATACAAAAAAAGACTGAAATAACTTCATGCATTCTATCAGAGCACAGTGCAATAAAGCTCAACATCAACACCAGGATAAGTCCTACTGCCTACAAGAACACATGGAGACTAAACAACACACTCTTGAATAATGAATGGGTCAAGGAAGAGATAAAGAAAGAAATAAAAGTATTCCTGGAACTGAATGACTATGACAATACAACACAACAAAACCTATGGGATACTTAAAATCAGTCTTAAGAGGTAAGTTTATAGCCCTGGGTGCCTACATTAGAAAAACAGAAAGAGCACAAATGAATGATCTAACACTACAGCTAAAAGTACTTGAGAGGCAACAACAGATGAACGCTAAATGCAACAGAGAGGAAAAATAACAAAAATCAGAGCAGAAATCAATGAAATAGAAACAAAGAAAACAATACAAAAAAATCAATGAATCCAAAATTTGGTTCTTTGAAAGAATAAACAAGATAGACAGACCTCTAATCCAGTTAACCAAAATAAAGAAGGAACAACTCTAAATCAATACAATCCATGATGAAAAGGGAAATATCACAACAGACAAGGAAAAGATTGAAAAAATCATATGGGAATTCTTCAAATACCTATACTCTACCAAGTTTGAAAACCTAGAAGAAATGGGTGAAGATCTGAAATCCTGGGACTCACCGAAGCTCAACCAAGAAGAGATCAACAGCTTAAAGAGACCCATAATACATGAAGAAATTGAAGATGTAATGAGAAACCTCCCAACTAAAAAAAGCCCAGGCCCAGACGTTTCCACTGCAGAATACTACAAAACATTTTAAAAAGACCTACAACCATTATTACTAAAAATGTTTAGAATGATACAAACAGAGGGAATTCTCTGAAATTCCTTCTATGAAGCCAGCATCACTCTATTACCATAACCAGAAAAGATACAACTAAAAAGGAGAATTATAGACAAATCTCCCTAATGAAAACAGATGCCAAATTTCTAAACAGGATACTGGCAAATTGCATACAGATGCACATCAAGATCTTCCATCATGACCAAGATGGATTCATACCAGAGATACAGGGATGATTCAACATATGAAAATCAATAAACATAATCAAACACATAAATGGAATGAAACATACCATCATCTCAATTGACCTGGAGAAAGCCTTTGACAAAATCCAGCATACCTTCATGCTCAAATTCCTAGATGGAATTTGGTTAGAGGGATCATCCCTCAATGGAATCAAAGCCATATACAGGAAACCCACAGCCAATAACATCCTAAATGGAAAAATGACAGAAACATTCCCTTTAAAGGTAGGAACTCTGCAAGGCTGCCCCCTGTCACAAGTCCTCTTCAATATAGTGCTTGAAACACTTGCTAGAGTAATAAGGCTAGAAAAGGAAATTAAAGGAGTACTAATTGGAAAAGAGGAAGTCAAGCTATCCCTCTTTGCTGATGATATGATTGTTTACTTAAGAGATGCTAAAAACTTCACCAGAAAACTCCTAGAAACGATTAACAGCTTCAGCAAAGTGGCAGGATAAGAAACTAACCTAAAAAATGACCTTTCTTTACAACAAGAACAAGCAAATGGAGAAAGAATTCAAAGAGACCTTCCCACTCACAATAGCCTCAAAAACAATAAAATACCTAGGAACAAACCTAACCAAACACACCACACATCTCTACAAGAAAAATTTTAAACATTTAAAGAAATAAATTGAAGAAGACATCAGAAGATGGAAAACCTGCCATGCTCATGGATTGGGGAAATTAACATTGTAAAAATGTTCATTCTACCGAAATTCTTGCATAGATTTAACACAATCCCAAGAAAAATCCCCAAGAGCTTCTTCACAGGCTTGGGAAAAAAAGTCCTTAAATTCATTTGGAAAAACAAAAGACCATGAATAGCCAAAACAACCCCGAGTGAAAAGAGTTACACAGGGAGGATCTCTATACCAGACTTCAAACTATACTACAGGGCTATAGTCATAAAAACAGCCTGGTAGTGGAACAAAACCGAAGATTCAAACCTGAGCACATACAAATTTAGCCATCTCATATTTGACAAGGAGGCCAAGAAGCCACAATGGAGAAAAGACATCCTCTTCAGCAAGTGGTGTTGGCAAAACTGAATCACCACTTGTAGAAGAATGAAATTAAACCCTTACCTCTCACCCTGTACAAAAGTCAAATCCAGATGGATCAAAGACCTCAACATGTAACTCCAAACTCTGAAGGCGATAGAAGAAATAGTTGGCAGCATACTACAAGACATATGCATAGGAAAATACTTCCTAAATCAGAAAGCAGCTGCACAAGAATTAAGGTGGACAGTTGACAAATTGGACCTCATTATACTCAAAAGCTTCTGTACATCAAAAGAAACAATCAAGTAAGTGAAGAGAAATCCCACAGGGTGGGAGGAAACCTTCATAGCAGAAACATCTGACAAAGCATTGATTTCCAGAATATATAAACTACTCAAAAAACAAAGAAGAAAGAAAACAAATGACCCACTCAATAGATGGAACAAATTTCTGAACAGAGACTTCACAAGCGAAGAATTAGACATGGCTGAGAAACACCTTAAGAAGTGTTCACCATCACTACTCATTAAGGAAATGCAAATCAAAACCACTGTAATATATCATTTTACTCCAAAAAGACTGGCTAGGATCAAGAAAACAAATGATACCAAATGCTGCAGAGGTTGTGGGGAAAGGGGAACACTCATCAACTGCTGGTAGGAATGTAAACTCGTGCAGCCACTATGTAAAGCAGTGTGCAAAACCCTTGGAAGACATGGAATGAACTTGCCACCCAACCCAGCCATACCACTCCTAGGCATGTACCCTCAAGACTCAACCCACCACAGAGATACATGCACAGCCATGTTTATTTCAGCTCTCTTCACAATAGCAAGGAGCTGGAACCAACACATATGCCCCTCATCTGATGAGTGGATAGAGAAAATGTGGTACATCTACACAATGGAGTTCTATGCAGCAGTAAAGAAAGATGACATCATGAGCTTTGCAGTAAAATGGCTGGAGCTAGATTACATCATGCTGAGTGAAGTAACACAGTCTCCAAAACAAATGACGAATGGTATCCCTCATCTGTGGATGTTAGTGGCAATTACCTAGTTGTATTTCTTGGGGCTGGAGAGATGGCCTAATGGTTAAGAGCGCCGACTGCTCTTATTACAGAGGACCCGGGTTTGATCCCCAGCAACCACATGGTGGCCAAGAGCCGTCTGAAACTCCAGTTCCAGTAGAACTCCAGTTCCAGGGGAGTATGACACCCTCTTCTGACCTCTGCGGCATTGCACGACACGGGTGCACAGACTTGCATGCAGACAGTACATTCATACACATACAGAAATAAATAAAATAAAAAAAAAATAATTCTTGTGCACGGCCCCTTGAACTTTTGTCCAAAGTGGTTGGGAGTGATGAATATTGGAAACAACAACAACTACAACAGCAACAACAACAACAACAACAACAACAACAGAAAGGAATACATCAAAGATCTGACTGAAACAGTGAACTTCTGTTCAAAACAGTCAAATTCCACATGGAGAATATTGAGAAAGACTGAGAAAGAGATGAAAAGCACGTTTGGAAGAATGCATGACTCTGGTGAGGTGGGTATAGGGTGGGGGACATGGGTCTTGATTTGATAAAAATATATAAATAAATAAATTAAAAAAGAAAAAAATGCAAAAACACTAAAAAAAAAAAAAAGAATAAACAAGAAAGACAGACCTCTAGCCCAGTTAACCAAAAGATTGAAGGAACAACTCCAAATCAAGACAATCCGTGATGAAAAGGGAAATATCACAACAGACAAGGAAAGATCCAGATAATAATATGGGAATACTTCAAAAACCTATACTCTACTAAGTTTCAAAACCTAGAAGAAATGGATGAATATCTGAAATCCTGGGAATCACCAAAGCTCAAACAAGAAGAGATCGACACCTTAAACAGACCCATAATACATGAAGAAATTGAAGATGTAAAAAGAAACCCCCCAACTAAAAAAAGCCCATGCCCAGACGTTTTCGTGGCATAATACTATAAAACATTTCAAAAAGACCTCCAATGATTATTACTGAAATTGTTTAGTAAGATACAGAGGAAATTCTACCAAATTCCTTCTATGAAGCCAGCATCAAACTATTACCAAAACCAGGCAAAGATACAACCTAAAAGGAAAACTATAGACCCATCTTCCTAATGAACACAGATGCCAAAATTCTAATTAGGATACTGGCAAAACATATAGAGACCCAAATCAAGAAGATTATCCATAATGAACAAGTTAGATTTATACCAGAGGTACAGGTATGATTCAACATATGAAAATCAATAATTATCATCAAACATATAAATTGATTGAAAGACAAATATCACACCATCATCTCAATTGAACCAGAAAAAGCCTTTGACAAAATCCAGCATCCTTTCATGCTTAAAGTCCTAGAGGGAATTGGAGTGGAGGGATCATTCATCAATGTAATCAAAACCATACACATGAAAACCACAACCAATATCATCCTAAATAGGGAAACCACAGAAACATTCCCTTGAAAGTAAGGAACTTGCAAGGCTGCCCCCTGTCACCACTCCTCTTCAATATAATGCTTGAAACACTTGCTAGAGCAATAAGGCAAGAAAAGGAAATTAAAGGAGTACTGATTGGAAAAGAGGAAGTCAAGCTATCCCTATTAGCTAATGATATGATTGTTTACTTAAGGGATGCTAGAAACTCCACCAGAAAACGCCTAGAAAAGACTAACAGCTTCTGCAAAGTGGCAGGATACAAAATTAACCTAAGAAATCAGTGGGTTTTCTTTACATCAACAACAAGCAACTGGAGAAGGAATACACAGAGAGCTTCCCACTGACAATAGCCTCAAAAAAAAAAAAATACTTAGGAACAAACCTAACCAAAGACACCAAAGATCTCTACAATAAAAATTTTAAACCCTAAAAGAAAGAAATTGAAGAAGACATCAGAAGATGGACAAACCTCCCATGCTCATGGATTGAGAAAATTTACATAGTAAAAATGTCCATTCTACCCAAACTCTTGTATAGATTCAATGCAATCCCAATTAAAATCCACAACAGTTTCTTCACAGGCTTCAGAAAAAAAGTCCTTAAATTCATTTGGAAAAACAAAAGACCCCGAATAGCCAAAACAACCCTGACTGGAAAGAGCAACACAGGGGGGATCACTATACCAGACTTCAAACTATACTACAGGGCTATATTCATATAAAAGCCTGGTAGTGGCACAAAAAACTGACCCGTTGACCAATGGAACAAAACCAAAGATCCAAACTTGAGCACATAAAATTTCAGCCATCTCACATTTGACAAGGGGGCCAAGAAGTCACAATGGAGAAAAGACAGTATCTTCAGCAAGTGGTGCTTCCAAAACTGGATCACCACTTGTAAAAGAATTAATTTACACCCCTACCTCTCGCCCTGTACAAAAGTCAACTCCAGATGAATTAAAGACCTCAACGTGAAAGTACAAACTCTGAAGGCAATAGAAGAAAAAGTTGGCAGCATACTACCGGACACAGCCGTAGGAAAAGACTTCCTAAATCAGACAGCAGCTGTGCAAAAATAAAGGTGGACAATTGACAAATGGTACCTCTTTAAACTCAAAAGCTTCTGTACATCAAAATAAACAATCAAGGAAGTGAAGAGAAATCCCACAGAGTGGGAGGAAAACTTCACTGCAGAAACATCAGACAAATCATTGATTTCTAGAATACATAAACTATTCAAAAAACAAACATTAAAGAAAACAAATGACCCATTCAATAGGTGAAGTAAATACCTAAACAGAGACTTCACAAGTGAGGAATTAGAGATGGCTGAGAAACACCTTAAGAAGTGTTCAACATCACTAATCATTAAGGAAATTCAAATCGAAACCACTTTAATATATCATCTCACTCTGATAAGACTGGCTAGGATTAAGAAAACAAATGATTCCAAGTGCTGGAGAGGTTGTGGGGCAAGGGGACCACTCATCCTCTGCTGGTGGGAATGTAAACTAATACAGCCACTATGGAAAGAAGTGTGGAGAACCCTTGGAAGACTTGGAATGAACTTACCACCTGACACAGCCATACTTCTCCTGGGCATTTACCCACAAGACTCACTCCACCACAGAGAAATGCACAGTCATGTTTACTTCAGCTATCTTCAAAATAGCAAAGAGCTGCAACCAGCCGAAATTCCTCCCAACTGACGAGTGGATAGAGGAAATGTGGTACATCTACACAATGGAGGTCTATACAGCAGTAAAGAAAGATGACATCATGAGCCTTTCAGGAAAATGGCTGGAGCTGGAAGACATCATGTTTAGTCAAGTAACACAGTCCCAGAAAAACAAACGACGAATGGTATCCCTCATCTGTGGATGCTAGTGCCATTTTCCTAGTTGTATTTCTTGTGCATGGCTCCTTGAGCTTTTGCCCAAGTAGTTGGGAGTAATGCATATTGGAATCAACAACAACAACAACAACAACAACAACAGAAATGACTGTATCAATGAACTGACTCAGTGAACTTCTGCTCATAACAGTCAACTTCCACATGGAGAATTTTGAAAAAGACTGAGAAAGAGATGAAAAGCATGTTTTGCAGAATACATGAACTCTGGTGGGGTGGGGGGATAGGCTGGTGGCATGGGTTTAGATTTGATAATCTTGTACAAAATATATATGTAATAAAAAATAATAAATAGATAAAAAACTGTGTGCAATCTTATGAGCCCTAGTTATTTTTCTTTTTAGTAAATTCAAAACTATAGCAGTTTCACAACATATTAATGATGTGGAATTTGCCTACAAACTATTTAAACAAAATACTCTTTCGGTTTCAAAATGTTCAAATAATATTAAATTTGCTAAAAATATTCAAATAAGTTATTCAATTTTCAAATAGGTGCACAAGAATATATTTCCACCAAATGTAAATGGATTGTTTGCTAAAATTTAAGAAATTTGAAACTAAATATGCATTATCAGTTGCAACATAATGCACTCACATTACATTATATTTCATATTTTTGCATCTATTTATATGTGGCTATCTTCATATATGCATGTTAGGGACATTCAATATGTTAATATTATTACATATATAAAATGTGTATACTTTACAGTATAACATACTTCTGTGAAATATAATATATCATGATATTTCACAACAATTATATTTAAGGTGATTCATATATTATATATTGTTGCACATAAATTACATATCATATGATCTCAGGAATATTGTCACAAATATTTACAAATCTATAACAATAATAATAAATATTGTAAACAGTTGATTTTAGAACATTTCATATATATTTTTTAATGTATTTTTTCAGCTTATTTTCAATCTTGACTTCTTTATTAACTGTGTTCTTTTTAATGCATGAGAATCATGCAGAGTTAATTAACAGAGACACAGTTGTATTGCTACAGTTGCTATGAACTACAACATGTTTTGTATATAGTTAAGAGTGCACCTGCAAAGAGAGAAAAACAGAAAAAGTAGAGAGAATATATTTACTTAAGGTAAAAAATTAAAGGACTGAAAAACATCTTGGCAAAACAAAATGCCAATTAGAAGGCTTTTTATTTTTTCACCTTTTATTATTAATTGCCTTCATAAAGGGAATTATAAGTCAAGAGATTTCACACTGCCAAATATAGACTTTCTGAGCCTCTTAGTTTTACATTTGTTCGAATGTAGTGGATGAATTAATGACCTTTCAAAATCCCTCCTAGGCCTATCTTTCAGTAAACATCTCTAAGAGAAGCCAAACGGGAATATGACACTTTGACCTTAACTTATACATAAAATTTGCTTCTAAAAATGTGTGCGTGGTGTTGTGTGATGTGAATAATTTTGTATGAGTATGAAGTCATATTTTATCAGTTATAATTTCACATCTGTGCTTTCCCACAGTAACATTTGGCCATAACATGTAATGAGTGCCACACTTCAGAATTCTAACATGTCCTCAAGTAATTGTGTGTGTGTGTGTAGCTAATAGAAGTTTTAATGAAGTTATTAAATTCATATTAAAATGAAGCCAATTTACGACAAATGTAAAATATACTAAAGTATAGCGTTTTAATATTGTTTATATCCTGGAACGTTTTTATTTACTATATATGTAGGTGTGGATTAGAATGTGCTCATGTGTAATAGTGCTCATGTTAATCTAATTTCTGAAAGATTTGTGAGAATTTATATTTATTTCAGAGATTTATCAAACAGTCCTTGTGACAGGCATACTACTGATAAAATGAATATTTATATCTTATTGCATTAATCACAGACCCTAGAAAATCTAGTGAAGGCTGGCTTATTTTTCTAGAAAATGTTCTATGTCCACAGTATGAACTGAGTTGTTCACTAGCATTTTTCAGATATTCTTGTGATTTTAACAGAAGTATTTATAAGTATGGCCTTCTGAGAAGATGAACAATGCATTAATTCAATTGTGTCACTGTTGAATTAGACTACATTTTTAGATAAATGTTTAAACTATATGAAGCAAAAGAACTTTACATTTTTTATTGATGCTTTGTGTATTTCATACATCATTTTCCAATTCAGTTCAGGCATATATACCCTTCCCTTCCCCCCACCCCACCCCTACCCATCCCAGATCTTTCATTCTGCCATAACTTTTCTGCATCTTTCTGTTTTTGTTTTGTTTTGTTTTCATTTTTTTAACAATAAGTGATAATTTGTGAGTACAAGCATCCTTCATGTAAAACCAATTTGCAAGCAGTTGTGCCCAAACACACACAGCTCATGGGTCCCACCATCCAGCAGGGGGGGGGCTTGTATGTTCAATCAAGTTGATCAAATGAGTGTCCAGTCTATATTGTTGTAGTTTCACCATTCACCCCAATCACAGCCCTTACATTCTACCA
>VZQC01012749.1:956884-974471 GCA_009823505.1 Rhizomys pruinosus | reverse complement strand
GACAAAGCATTAATTTCCAGAGTATACAAACTACTCAAAAAACAAAGAAGAAAGAAAACAAATGAATCACTCAGAAGATGGAGCAAAGATCTGAACAGAGACTTCACAGAGGAGGAATTAGAGATGGCTGGGAAACACCTTAAGAAGTGTTCAACATCGCTAATAATTAAGGAAATGCAAATTAAAACCACCTTAAGATGCAATCTTACTCCAGTAAGACTGGCTAGGATCAAGAAAACAAATGATGCCAAGTGCTGGAGAGGGTGTGGGGAAAGGGTAACACTCATCCATTGCTGGTGGGAATGTAAACTTGTGCAGACACTATGGAAAACAGTGTGGAGAACCCTTAGAAGACTCAAAATGAGCCTTCCATTTGACCCAGTCATACCACTCTTGGGTATATACTCACAAGACTCATCTTACTGCAGAAATACATGCACAGCTATATTTATTGCCGCTCTGTTCACAATAGCAAAAAACTGGAATCAACCCTCATGCCCCTCAACTGACGAGTGGATAGAGAAAATGTGGTACATGTACACAATGGAATTCTATGCAGCGGTAAAGAAAGACAACATCATGAACTTTGCAGGTAAATGGATGGAGCTAGAAGACATCATGTTAAGTGAAGTAACACAGACCCAGAAAAACAAACGACAAATGGTACATCTCATATGTGGATGCTAGTACCAATAATCCAGTTATAAAGAACTTTACATTTTATAAAACGTACTGAGTTGGCAAGAAAACTTTTTCTTGGCTATGCTGTTATATGGTTTTATTTTTATTTTAACTATCTTGACTTTTAGATTTCCCGTGTATTTTTTTGCTTCAAATAAATATAAGCAAAAATGTGAAATGACTGTATCATAATGGTACTATTTGGACAGAAAAACAACAGAATCTGCATTGGAGTCCTGTTTAAGCCACTTTGAGCCTTACTTAGTTCATTTAGAACTTAGGACATTACTTTCCTGTGAAGTACTCCCCATAAGATAGAACAGCAAAAATGCTTCCAGGTTAAAATATATCTGGGGAATTCTACATTTCATCTTTGCCTCTTGAGTAGTACGAAACACTCTAGAGATTTTTCATTCTTTCCTAATTTTTACTGAACGTTTGCACTTTTCATACAACCTTTCTTTTTTTTTTATTTTATTTATTTCTGTATGTGTATGAATGTACTGTCTGCATGCAGGTTTGTGCACCCGTGCAGCAACGCCGCAGAGGTCAGAAAAGGGTCTCGGATTCCCCTGGAACTGGAGTTCTCCTGGAATTGGAGTTTCAGACGGTTTTTGGCCGCCAAGTGGGTGCTGGGGATCGAACCCGGGTCCTCTGTAAGAGCGGTCGGCGCTCTTAACTGCTAGGCCATCTCTCCAGCCCCCATACAACCTTTCTTAATGGAATTTAGGAACATTCACCCTTCCATACCCCCTACACATCCAGAGCTAATAATTCTGCCATACATGTCTTGCACCTTTTTCTCAGCTTTTAAAAATTTTTTTGTTGCAGAAATTTACTGTTTTGAGCAGAAGTTTACTGTTTCCTTTAGTGATTTTTTGTTGTTGTTCTCTTTAGTTTTATATTACTCTAAAATATGCATGTATGCAATCCACACATACACTAAAATTACAACATCTGAAAATAAACTACAGGGTAACACCAAAACATGTTTAGGAATTCATCTTTTAACAGTAGAGTTGCATTCAGGTAAAAATAAATATGAATTTACAATATTAAATTACATAGCAGTTGATGTATGATTTAATGTAATAATTTTTAATAGTAGTATCAGGTATTATATTTTTAAAAAATGAAATAAAATACTCAATTTGCCTTAATAAATAAGGATTTGGTGCCACGATGCACAAATGACGGACACCATAGTTCATTTGTCTTTCTGGGACTGTGTTACTTTCCTTAGGAAAATGGTTTCTATTTCCATCCATTTACCTGCATATTTCATGATGTCATCTTTCTTTACTGCTGCATAAAATTCCATTATGTATATGTAATATATTTTCTTTATCCAGTCGTTGGTTGAGGGACACTTAGGTTGCTTCCATCTCTTAGCTATTGTGAAGAGAGCTGCAATAAATAATGTTGTGCATGTATCTCCATGATAGGATGAGTTTTGTGAGCATATACCCGGGAGTGGTATGACTGGATCAGGTAATAGGTTCATTTTGAGACTTTTAAGAGTTATCCACACTACTTTCCATAGGGATTTCATAACTTCTCATTCCCAACAGCAGTGAACAAGTGTTTCCATTTCCCCACACCCTCTGCAGCATTTGGTATCATTTGTATTCTTTTTTANTATAAATATATATACATATATATATATACATATATATATATATATATTAATAATTCCATAAGTATTAAGCAAAGACACATAGGTTACCAGATCATTTTGAATAAATATAGCACATGTAACCATATTTTGTGACTCCTCTACATGTTTATCATTTATAATTATCTAATTATCACAATAACTAAATAATTATTTAATAAGGCAAGCATGTTTTTATTGCATATGGTCTTTTGCAATGTGAACACTGCAAAATTAGCAGCCAGCCGTGGTCGTTTTTGACAAAAAATATCACTGCTATCAGGAGAGAAAAATGATTTTTTCACAGTTATCAACTTTTGTATTAAATGTCAGCTCCAAGCATCATCACCGTTTAATCCACAGCTAAAATAAAACACATATATGACAATGATCAACTTCATTGGTACCAAATTTGATTGGCAGTATTTGGGCCATGATTGTTCCATTTAGAGAGCCTCAGTCTGCTCACCATGACACAATCTGAATTAGAATTTTCATAGGGTTTTGGCCTTACCCTGAAGAATTCAAGTATTTGACTCCTCCATGTGTGTTCTTCCCAGTCTATCTTAACAACATACTATATGTTGTGTAACCCCATTCTTCTGTACTGACAAAACATTCTGGTTCAGAGTTTAAAATATTAAATGGGGAAAATTTGCTATTTGTTAAATCTCAAATTAAATACATTAACCCATGAGCCATAAAATACTGCTGAGTTATAACTAGATTTTCTGATTATTTTAGACACTTTAAGAATTAACATTAACTCTTTGAGTGACAAAAGTACCAAGTTTATAGACTGAAGCAGTAAATACATTTAAGAGTAAATTCATTTTATGAGTTCTTCATCTTTCTTTCAATGTATAGCATAGAATTGGGAATTTGGTTTGATTTTTTTAAAGTTCACTCTTCTCTTTTTGTAATTTGTGGTTCTGTAGGCACTAAGATGTATTGGCATTCAAGTAGAAAATACTTAAAGGAAAACAAATTCCTTAGCTCATTGACCTTTCTCTCATTTGATGAGCATTTGGACATTTTGGAATCTGAATGTCAAAAATAAATCTCTTTATATTTATTTTTTATTGATTCTTTGTGTATTTCATACATCATTTTCCAATTCAGTTCAGGCATATATCCCCTTCCCTTCCCCCCACCCCACCCCTACACATCCCAGATCATGCATTCTGCCATAACTTTTCTGCATCTTTCTCTGCTTTTTTGTTTAGTTTTGTTTTCATTTTTTTAACAATAAGTGATAATTTGTGAGTACAAGCATCCTTCATGTAAAACCAATTTGCAAGCAGTTGTGCCCAAACCCACACAGCTCATGGGTCCCACCATCCAGCAGGGGGGGCTTGTATGTTCAATCAAGTTGATCAAATGAGTGTCCAGTCTATATTGTTGTAGTTTCACCATTCACCCCAATCGCAGCCCTTACATTCTACCACGCCCCCTCTTCCGCAGATTGTTCCCTAGGCTTAGAAAAGGGGCACAGGTGGATGAGAAGTAAAACACTCTACTTTCTCTGGAGCTGATGTCTTGGTCTCTAGTCAGTTCTGGCTGTTTTCTTTCATGGGCTGCCAGCTTGTCCAGGCATAACCTTTCGATCCTACTAATGAAGCACATGCAATTAGATATTTAGGTATTTAAACAGTATAATATATAGCCTTTCGATCCTACTAATGAAGCACACACAATTAGATATATAGGTATTTAAACAGTACTAATTGTTATGGTAGGTTACTTTGGTATAGACACAGATGTTTGGATGGTATGTCAATTCATGAATTACATTTTCTTCTGTTAAGTATGGCAGGGTCTTCGTGTGGTTTATAACATCTCCTAACCATTAGAGGATGTAAGCTTGTGGCATCAGCCGTGGGTTATTCCTCCAAGGAGAGAGCTAATAGCCAATTAGATTTGGGATATACAGACATATGGCTGCCACTGCTGCACAGTATTTCCAGGCAGATGAGGTGTAGCTGGTGCTGACGGAGGAGTCTTGCTTGACTCAAGGAGACCTATATTTGCTTTATTGGTTTAGTGGTCTTTGGTAACACTCTCTGGCATCCCAGAGACCATCTGTATACTTGCAAGTGCGGTCTCCATACATCTTTCCCATGTTTATATCAGGTCTTCAACAGCAGGGCCTTATCGCCTCTCTTCCTGCAGATATCCCAGTTTGGAGGCAAGGAGCCTTTACCATTTGTGGGGGCTTGGATCCCCTGGCCAACATCTCCTTGGTAGAATAATCCATTGTTGATGTCAGAGCTCCTGTATTAATATATTTTGTTTAAGTGCATAGCTTAAGGAGACTTTAGCATTATATTTGGTTCTGAATAGAGAATAATCCTTTTCACAGTTTCTATGTCCATTAGTCAATTAAAGAAGGCAGTTTTACTGATTTTACAAGAGAATACCTCTATAACAGCTGGCTCCAATCTACAGCTGGAGAACGACCTCATCATCATCATATTTCTCCTTATTCTATGGGGGGGGGTTAAGAAAGTCTCTTGTATTAAAACCTTTGCGGCACCTAGAAGGTAAGCTTCGTTAGGATTCATTAAAAATAGTTGTTACTAGTAGGATCCACAGAGGGGCCTGATGTCTGCAGCAATCTGAGGCATTTCTTCCCTTCAATGCCCAGAGGAGTCAATCCTTCTGCTGGCACTTTCTGGTACATCCTACTCACTGCAAAGCTGCATTTTCTTTCTCAGCCATTAAGTTGGTGATACTCTGGCCTGTTGGAACATACAAATCCTTTCCCATAGTTAGTTTTAAGATTTGGGTTGCAAGGTTTTTTGACAAAAAGTTTTCATATCTATCTATATCCCCCTTTTTTATTTAAGGTTTTTATTTTTGACCCATGAGTCTCAAAAAAGCAGTTGTTTTATACATACCTATAGGGTGGAATCAAGGCACAGATTTCATCAAGTTCACCCATGCTGTTTTGGGTTACTGTATGTGATTAACTTGGGAAACAAAGTTTATTTTTGAGTTAAATCATCCTATAGGTGAAAGAGATTGCTACCAGGTGATACTATATGACAGCAAAATTATAGAGAACATTTGTTTATACCAATCCCAAAGTAATTGTTATACAGATTTTAGTTAAAGCTAATGTGGACAAGAGCAATTTATATCACCAATTAACTCAGATGCATTACCGTTTTTATCAGCCTTCAAACCAATGTTGTCCAATATGCACATATTTACTTTTACTAAGTCCTAAAACACCATGTATCCTGTAGACAGAGTCTGGGCAAAACTGGATACTTGTTGAACTCACGTCAATTAAACATGCACCAATCGAATATACACCCGTGTCCCTCTCCCACCCCTCCCACCCCTCCCGAGTCACCATTTCAGTCAGCCTTCTGATGCAATCTTTCTGTTGTTGTTCTTTTAATATGCATCCCTCTCCACAAGAAATATTTATAACTGGGTTATTGGTACTAGCGTCCACATATGAGAGATACCATTTGTCGTTTGTTTTTCTGGGACTGTGTTACTTCACTTAACATGATGTCTTCAAGCTCCATCCATTTACCTGCAAAGTTCATGATGTTGTCTTTCTTTACTGCTGCATAGAATTCCATTGTGTACATGTACCACATTTTCTCTATCCACTCGTCAGTTGAGGGGCATTTGGGTTGATTCCAGTTTTTTGCTATTGTGAACAGAGTGGCAATAAATATAGCTGTGCATGTATCTCTGCAGTAAGATGAGTCTTGTGGGTATATACCCAGGAGTGGTATGACTGGGTCAAATGGCAGGATCATTTTGAGTCTTCTAAGGGTTCTCCACACTGTTTTCCATAGTGGCTGCACAAGTTTACATTCCCACCAGCAATGGATGAGTGTTCCCCTTTCCCCACACCCTCTCCAGCACTTGGCATCATTTGTTTTCTTGATCCTAGCCAGTCTTACTGGAGTAAGGTGGTATCTTAAGGTGGTTTTAATTTGCATTTCCTTAATTATTAGTGATGTTGAACACTTCTTAAGGTGTTTCTCAGCCATCTCTAATTCCTCCTCTGTGAAGTCTCTGTTCAGATCTTTGCTCCATCTTCTGAGTGATTCATTTGTTTTCTTTCTTCTTTGTTTTTTGAGTAGCTTGTATACTCTGGAGATTAATGCTTTGTCGGATGTATGTGCTGTGAAGGTTTCCTCCCATTCTCTGGGTTTTCTCTTCACTTCCTTTATTGTTTCCTTTGATGTACAGAAGCTTTTGAGTTTAATGAGGTCCCATTTGTCAACTGACGACCTTATTTCTTGTGCAGCTGCCGTCTGATTTAAGAAGTCTTTTCCTACACCTACGTCTTGTAGTTAAAGCAAATGATACAAGTATGTTTTAAACCACTTTTGTTTTGTTAATTGTGTAAATTGCAAGATACAATAAATGGAAATATATACATATACATATATATGTTAAGAAATATATTGTTTGGGTAGTAGAGAATAAAAAATACCCTCAGCATATTTGTCACAGATTATTTGCCTTGTATATACAGTATGAATAAAAATAAATATAAGGAGATCTATTTTGGAACATTCTCCAAAATAGATTTTGGAACATTCACAACTCTCATTGTTATAAAGAAATATGACCAAAAATACCAAGGTTCAGATGTCTTATATTTGGCTGTATTTATATAGTCATTACAGCAGAAAAATAATTATGCTTGAATTTCAGTTCTACAATTATTACCTCACTTGCTTTTTCTAATCCTCAATTTCCTCATGTATAACAGAACACTGGTATGTCCAAATAGAATTGTGTGAGAATTTAGATATACAAGAAACTCCAAAATAGTACATGAAGGATACTTGTACTCACAAATTATCACTTATTGTTAAAAAAAAATGAAAACAAAACAAAACAGAAAGATGCAGAAAAGTTACAGCTGAATGCATGATCTGGGATGGGTAAGGGTGGGGTGGGGGGAAGGGAAGGAAATATATGCCTGAACTGAATTGGAAAATGATGTATGAAATACAGAAAGCATCAATAAAAAAAAATAAATAAATAAAAATAAAATTAAAAAAAAAATACCACTAAGAGCTATATACGACTGGGTACCCATATACATTAGGTCTAGATATTATGGTAGTTTTAATATTAGTCTTTCTGAGAAAGTCCATACTGTCTTAAGAAATGTCCATACCAATTTAACATCACAAGAAAAGTGCACAACTATTTTATTCTGTTTTATCTAGTCCAGTTTTGATCTTTCTTCCCATTGACAATAGGCTCTCCAAAGAAAATTTAAAATGATATCATATTGTGGCTTTAATTATTATTTTTCTGATGAGTAGTGTTTTGAGCATGTATCTATTTTTACTTGTGTCTCAGGAGAAGCTAGTCTTGTAGTCTAAAATGAAAGATGAACAAAATGATTTATAGATGATATTATAATTAAAGCAGAGGCAGATTTCAATGATATAGGAAATTCATATTCTGGTCATGTTATAAAGAAACATAAAATGTGCTCAGGGGACAGGGCCAAGTATGGAACCAAATGATCATTTGATGAGGAATTTATTAAAAGTCAATTGAATCTAGACACAATTTTACAAGACAACCATATAAGAATCTCTGTATAAAATGCAATTGATGTATTGTTTGGACTCCATTCGTAAGAGTCACTGTGCTATCAAAGACTACTTTGCAATGGATGGAATTATTACATAAAAATCACAAGTAAAGGACACAGAATGAGTCAAGTGGGAAATCTATAATATCACGCCTTCCTCCAAGTCTCACTGAACCTCACAGAAAAGAAGCAGAATGATTTTACGTGCTAGAAGACCATGAAGACTGCTGTAAATAGTGTCTGGTGGACATAAAAGGGATGGTGGAAGAAGGACTCACTGGCCCACTCCTAGTTTAGGCTACTAGTTCCTTCTTCAGGCATATGGATAAGGGTAGGTTAGCCAGTGGTAAGTCCTACATTCATGTGCATATGGGCAACAGTATCTGAGGATTAATTTGAGAACAGAATGTGAGGGAAGAGTAACCAGGAGGTGCTGGGAAGGGGGAATGAGTGGTGGATATTATCTAAATGCATTATACTCATATTTGAAATTCCCAGAGAATAAGAAAATATGCAAAATGTGACTGACATCATATTCTGATGAGAGAACAATCAAAGAAAGATCCCTTTGTATCAAGAAAATGTGATAAAAATACAAAGAAGTAAGAAGAAGCAGAATGGCCAGGCAGGGGAAAATGGGAAGAAGTCTCCAACACCTATTGTGGTTTCCTAGTGTCAGGAGGGAAGCCAAGAGAATAGGGTAGGTTTATGAGAATAACTCACTGGAAGTGCTAAGCACCCTTTAGTTCCACAATTCTTAGAAGCTTTCCATTCATTGGTGGATGTAGCATGAAACTGATCCACCTCTGTCCTGTAGGTTAGATTGTGTCAGCCATCACAGCACTTGCAATCTCAGAATGCTAGTGTGCTGCAATCTTGAGAAAGCCCATATTTTAAGGAAAAATTACTCTGGGGATCAGAAAACACACCCCAATCACAACTCAAGGATCCTACCGATATCCAACTGTATATAAATATCCAATGTACTTAACAGTGCAGATGGTCTGTCAAAAAACATTGAAAATTTGGTGAAGCAGGCTGTGTGTGTTGTAGAATGCAAAATAGTGTCTCTACCCTATGTGAAAGTAAAAGAAACCACTCTCATATTGTTAATCATGGCACCCGTAACTTATAGCGCTGAGATGAGAGGCAGCAGGTTGTTTGCTTGCTGCATCCCCATTGTTCAATGAAGGTTTCCAGTTTATACTTCCTTCCTCAGTTAGTTGACTGAGTCACATATTTGCTACAGCTTAGGGATATGACACATTCTTCAGCATGTTAGAAACTCTGGAGTGATCATCGTGGATCCTATTAGTTCAGTATTTTGTCATCCTTTCTGCTTCAAATACAGAAGATCTCTGCAGTGTGAGTGGTGATCAGCTCACAAGGCACCTTCCTTCATGAAAGGGGTTAATGCTCTCATAAAAGAGTACAAAAAGAAATTGTTTATGACTAACATCATGTATAGCCAGCCAGAAGTGAAATGTACCATATATCAAGCATATAAAAAGTCTTCATCACAAAACAAATATTTCAATTATTTGATCATGAAATTATCACCCTTCAGACAAGTAAACAACAAATACTTATGTTTTATAGCTTTCTCAGTCTATTTTATATTAGGCTATTTACGCTCATCCTATCACAGTTGGCTTATTTATATGTCAATCCTATGGGATATTTTTTAACATTTCACTATTATAAATGATGCTGCTATTAACAGGACTTCATAAATACCACTTTGGGAAACTGTTTTCAATTAGTAACTTTATTCTTCCATCTGTGAAATACCTGTACAATAGGAAAATTCCATTTTGACATTTCAAGGCAAACTGATATTGTTTTCCAAAAAAGATACACCATTTCACTTTTCCTTCAAGATTGTACCAAAACTTTAATTTATCAACAAAATTACAAGTAATTTTTCTTTTTAGAAATGTTTTTCTTTTTATTTACCTGTAAGAGTGTCTTAGTTGCATGCATATAAATACACGTTTGTGATGCAAAGCAAGTAGAAGCTAAAGGAGGGTGTCAGATCCCTTGGAATTGATATTAAAGAAAGTTTTTAGCTACCATGTGGATGCTGTGTAACAAACTAGGGTCCTTTGGAATAGTATCCAGTAATATTAACCACGGAACCATTTCTCTAATTCCTATTTTGTTATTTTTGACAATATCGATTCCAGTGGATATGAAGTTATATTGCTTTTTTCTTTTGATTTCAAATTATTCACCTATTGATTGTTGATGTTGAATTTACTTTAATGAAATGACTGGGGAAATGCATATCTTTAGAAAAAAAGCTTCAATTCATTTGCCTTTTTTAAGAATTAATGTTGTTACTGATTCCTAAGAATTTTTTACAAAGTATTTTGATCATATTCAGACATCGTCACCCATCTATATGCAGATATACTCTCAGCTCCCTACTCCTCCTCACTTTATTTCCTCCATTTATTTAAATTTTATTTATTTTTGTGTGTCTATGAATGTACTGTCTGCATGTAGTTCTGTGCACCCCGTGTCGTGCAACGCCGAGGAGGTCAGAAGAGGGCATCAGATTCCCCTACAACTGGAGCCACAGAAGGTTCTCAGCCGCCATGTGGGTGCTGGGAATCAAAACCTCGTCCTCTGCAAGAGAAGTTTGCACTCTTAACCTCTAGGCCCCGTCCTCCATTTTTAAAAGGCCTATTAAGTCCAATTTGTGTTCCCAAATACTCTTAACTAGTGCTATATCCCTTAGAGCTTTATCATCATACCAGTCCTCACACCTATAAAGAAAACTGACTCTCCCTCTTCGTGCAGCTACTGATGGACAATAGTTCCTCAATTAGAAATGGGGAATCTTGCCCAAACACCAACCCCATCCATGCTAGGGTTTTTGTGGCTTGGGCTTGTGCAGGTTTTATTGATGTTGTCATGCAGTATGAGTTCATCTGTGTAACTGCTCTGTTGAAACTAGAAAGCACAGTTTCATTATGTTCATCAACAAGCTCTGGATTTTATAACTTTCCCCTCACTCTACACAATGATCCCCAAGATTTTATAGGAAAAGGCATAATGCACATGTCCACTTTATGGTTGAGCACCCATTGCAATCACCTATTCTTTGCATGTTAATTATTTGTCGGACTCTGTGTTAATCATCATTTCTATAGAAAGAATTTCATACTTGGGAATTGGTAGAGGCACTAATGTATTACTACAATAAGTAATAAGGAGTTGGTTTAATACTATGTCCTTTCTTTTTTTGTGTGTGTTTTTGAGTCAGGGTCTCCCTGTAGCCCCAGCTGTCCTGGAACTCACTCTGTAGACCAGGCTGGCCTTGAACTCACAAAGATCCACCTTGCTCTGTCCTTTTAACAGAATAATAGTAGTATGTTCTCCAATATGCAATGTGACCTGTATAGTGACTGGTTCTAAGTCCTCAATACAATTCCAGACACATTAGAAATTAAGGTGAAAATGAAACTAAGAGTTTAGTAAACTTAAAGCAAAAGACAAATATATATATATATATATATATATATACCAATAATTCATAGCCATTTGACATATGGAGAAACACATAAATTGTATTAGAGAATCATTATTATTATCAACTCTGTATTTGCACAAAGCATCATCACATGTTTTCAAATGGCTCATTTTTCTAATAACACTGAGACAGTAGGATTTTATTTTAATAACTGTTTATCTTGGGAGATATAGTGCACAGCTAAGTTTTATGGAAATGTAGCTAAGGAATAAGAGGAATAAACTCCCCCACAAACCCAATTTAAATTAGATAGCTAAATATTAATTATTTCATTGAATATATTTTATTAATATTTTGTTATAAGTAAAAATTTTAAAGCCTGGCTTTTTTTCCTTTTCTTTTCTCTAAGGTAAGTTTCTAATTTAATCAAGACAGTAGTAAAGTTACTCTGGAGTAAATAAAATGATCTGACAGAGATATGAGTCAGTTTCCAGAAGAAAAATATCATGTTATGTTATTTATGTATGTAAGGCATGAAAGTCAATGTGAAACTCTCCAAAGTAATAAGCAGGACTAATGGGAATTAGGGAGATGAAAAAGAAGAGGGTATCAGAGAATGGGAGACTGGTATACTTAAAGTACATTGTATAATTGCATGAAAATGCCTATATAAGTAATATGAATAGTAAAATACAAAACAGTAAATCATACTATACTTCACAAAGTATAAATTGAAAGCACCATAAAGCTTATCATATTTATTATGATATACTGATAACCCTTATATTAGTCTTATTTGTAAGGCCTAACATACTCACTAAGATGAAGGAGGATTGAAGGGCCAGAAAAGAAATGACAATACATTATTTGTGTTTCTACTTCAAATTCAAATTCAATACATGGGCTACAGCAGTGTGATGCCACATTACACCAATGTTTGACTAAGGAAGCTTGACATTTAGCATGCATTTGAACCGAGTGTGAGACAGAGATGTTCTGAGACATTACACTTTCATAGTACTCCTGCAAATGTGCTCCTACAAGGGCTGTGCTCTTTTCCCTGAAACCACAAATACAATATGAAATGTTGATGTAAATGAAGGACTGAATTACCAGAGGCTTGTGTTTATTGATACATACCTGAGCTATACAACATACACAATCACAAATAGCTGTTACAAATATAACCCCACTTGTTCTTGATAACATACATGTGATAGATTGTTGCTTCCAGAAAGTTGCTTGTAGTGATTAATATTTTCACATCATATATACACACACATACAAACGTTTTCTTGGTTAAGGGAAAGCATGATTCCTGTGAGAATAGAGCTTTCTTTACAATACAGGACAGGAGGAGCCTAATGTCTATTCCGCATGTTAACATTGTAAATAAACAGAGGTATTGTCACGGAAGTCATTTCCACAGATCAGCATTGTTGGTTATCTAAAAGAAGCATGCTTATCTGAGTGATCACCTTAGGTGGAAGAGATAGGGTGGAGTGTGCTGAGGAGTACCATAAGTCAACATGACATTGTGTTGGTTAATTCTCTAAAAAAACTGGCATATACAAGACAGATTTGTAAGGAGAAATAAAAGAACTAGACAGTTCATTTGTGCAGTTGAATTTCTGTTGCCATGTTTTTGGGTTTGTGGCATTTAGAGATGACACATTATGCCTTTGCCTTATTTTTAAAAGCTTTATTAATAACACCCATTTTAATGTCAAGACCAGATCCAAACTGGTGAGAACATATTCCTTCATAATTCTCTGGAAAAGCTCCTATTAAATAATCACCTGCTCACTGTTTTACTGAAACAGCTTTTTCCAGAAAGTGGCACTCTTTCCTTGTCAGATAATTTTGCCCTTTACTTAACTGACACCCAATTTACACAAAATTATGAACAGATGTTAAGAATTTCTCTCATTCTTTACAATAAGTGCTGTTTGCAATGATGATTATTCAATGGCCTGTAAGGGAAAGCACAAGTGAAGAGACTGAACTCCAGGTAATGAGAAGAATGGGTTACAGACATTGGCTCCCAGCCTGGGATCAAATTCAGATCATCTGGCTTAGTGGCAGGTACATTTACCTGTGGGGAAATCTCATGGGTCTTTATTTATAAAATAACTAATTTTAAAATTCTTATTGACATATTTGTCTACATAGAGGATGTAGAAAATGTCATCAAAACAAATATTTTACTAGGAAATTATATGAGGAAAGAATATAGATTTAATTTGAAACTCATAGAAGGGATATATGTTGTAATGGAACTGTATGATGAACTTGCTGATTTATTCAGGTATTAATGAGAGGTATTAATTAATTACTCAGAGTGTTAGTATATATAGAGAAGAAAGAATAAATTCAGGAAAGATTTAAATTAACCAGCAGAGACTAATTCTTATTCTTCTCCAAAAGTTATTGGAAATTTCAAAATTCCAGAATGAGCTTTGTTTTAATGCCTATTGTTTACAATTATTTTTTCTGTAGCATTGGATATTATTTGACTGTTTTTCTTTTCGTAGAAAAAAAAAGACCACTTTACTGAAACTCTTAATAATTTCCAGGATTTATCTGGTGGAGTTTTTAGCATCTCTCAGGGAAATTATTATACAATCTACAAAAGGGGATAGCTTGACTTCCTCTTTTCAAATTAGTACTCCTTTAGTTTCCTTTTCTTTTGCCTTATTGCCCTTACAAGTGTTTAAAGCACTATATTGAATAGGAGTGGCAACAGGGGGCAGCCTTGCCAAGTTCCTGCCTTTAAGGGGAGTGCTTCTAACTTTTCACCATTTAGGGTGATGTTGGCTGTGTGTTTCTTTTATATGGCTTGGATTATATTGAGGAATGTTCCCTCTAGTCCAATTCCCTCCAGGACTTAAGCATGAAAGGATGCTGGGTTTTGTCAAAGGCTTTTGCTGAGTCAATTGAGATGATAGTGTTGTTTTTGTCTTTCAGTCCATTTATGTTTTTTGTGATATTTACTGATTGTCCTATGTTGAATAATCACTGCATCTCTGGTATGAATCCGATATGGTCATGATGGATGATCTTTTTGATGGGGGTCTGTCTGTATTTGGTTAGCGAGTATTTTATTGAGAATTTTTGCATCTATATTCATTAATGAAATGGGTCTATAGGTCTTTGTTTTTTTGGTTGTATCTGTGCCTAGTTTTTGGTATTAGAGTGGCGCTGGCTTCAGAGAAGGAATTTGGGAGATTTCTCTCTGTCTATATTCTTCTGAACAGTTTTAGAAATAATGGTTGTGGGGCTGGAGAGATGGTCTAGCGGTTAAGAGTGCCGAGCACTCTTACAGAGGACCCAGGTTCAATACCCATCACACACATGGCAGCCAAATCCGTCTGAAACTCCAATTCCAGGAGAACTCCAGTTCTAGGGGAATCCGAGACCCTCTTCTGACCTCCGCGGCATTGCACGACACGGGTGCACAGACCTGCATGGAGACAGTACATTTATACACATACAGAAATAAATAAAATTAAAAAAAAAACTTAGTAAGACCATTGAGTTTTTTAAAAAAAGAAATAATGGTTGTAAGTCGTCTTAAAATGTTTTATAGAATTTTGCTGTGAGCCCCTCTGGGCCTGGGCTTGCTTAGTTGGGAGGTTTCTTATTATGCTTTTAATTCCTTCAAATATTAAGGGGCTGTTTAAGCTGTCAATCTCTTCTTGCTTAAGCTCCACCAGAAAACTCCTAGAAATGATTGTTCCAGTAAAGTGGTGGGGTACAAAATTTACCTAGAAAAAACAGTAGCCTTTCTTTCCACTACCAACAAACAACTAAAGGATTACAAGGAGAATTTCCCACTTACAATAGCATCAAAAACAACAAAATACATAGGATCAAACCTAACCAAAACACCAAAGACCTCTACAAATAAAAATATAAACACCTGAAGAAAGAGATTGAAGAAGGCATCAGAAGGTAAAAAGACCTATCATGCTCGTGGATTGGAAAAATTAATAAAGTAAAATGTGCATTCTACCCAAATTAATGTACGTATACAATGCAATCCCAATTAAAATACCCAAGAGTTTTTTTTCACAGGCTTGGAAAAAAATCATTCATTTCATATGGAAAAATAAAAGACCCTAATAGCCAAAGAAACAATGAGTGAAAAGAGCAATATGGGGAGGGGGTGTGTGTCTCTACACTTGACTTCAAAGTATACTGCAGAGCCATAGTTTAAAAACATCATGGTACTTGCACAAGAATAGACCTGTAGACCAATGGAACAAAACTGAAGCTCCAAACTTGAGTACATACAATATAAGCCTCTTCATATTTGACAAAGGGGCCAAGAAAACTCAATGGAGGAAAAACAACATCTTCAGCAGTAGGTGTTGGCAAAACTGGATCAACCTGTGCAGAAGAATAAAATTAAACCATTTCCCTCATGCTGTACAAAAATCAAAACTAAATGGCTCAAGACCTCAATGTGAAACCTGACATTCTGAAGGTGCTAAAAGAAAATGTTTGCAGCAACTTACAAGCCAGGCATAGGAGAAAACTTTTTCAATCAGACTGCACCTGCACAGGAAATAATGTAAACAATTCACAAGTGAGACCTCATTAAACTCAAAAGCTTCTGTACAGCGAGAGAAACAATCAGGGAAGTGAAGAGAAACCCACAGAGTGGGAGGAAACCTTCACCATTGATACATCTAACAGAGCATTAACTTCCAGAACATATAAACTACTAAAGAAACCCAAAAAACAAAAAACAAAACAAAACAACAACAACAAAAAAGACCACAAAGAAGTAAGAAAACAAATGACCCACTAGGAACATGGAGTGAAGAGCTGAACAGAGACTTCACAAATGAGAAAATAAAGATGGCTGAGAAACACCTTAAAAGGTGTTCAAAATTGTTAATAATTAAGGAAATGCAAATTAAAACCACTTTAATATATCATCTTAGTCATATAAGACTGGCTAGGATCAAGAAAACAAACGATACCAAATGCTGGATAGGTTGTAGGGAAAGGGGAACATTCATCCACTGCTGGCGGGAATGTAAACTCCTACAACCAATATGGAAAGCAGTGTGGAGAACTTTAAAAGACTCAAAATGAGCTTACCACCTGAACCAGTCATACCACTCCTGGGTATATAAACATAAGACTCATCCTACCTCAGAGATACATGTACAACCATGTTTATTGTAGCTCTCTTCACAATAGTGAAGAGCTGGAACCAACCCAAATGTCACTCAACCAAGGCATTGATAGAGAAAATGTTGTATATCTACACAATGGCATTCCATGCAGGAGTAAAAGAAGATGACATCATGAAATTTGCAGGTAAAATGGATGGAAGTAGAAGATATTATGTTAAAAGAAGTAACACGTTCCATGAAAAAGAAAGGACAAATGGTATCCCTCATCTGTGGATGCTAGCAACAAGTATCTACTTGTAAGGCAAACTGTGCAACCTTGTTATGTGAAAACCACTGTGCTCTTATATCGTGAGCCCTTTAAGAGGTTTGAGAATTAACCTACATTTATTTTCAGACTTTGAAATTTTGATATACGGCTGGATGGTATGTATGCATATTTCAAAGTAATATAAAATCAAAATGGAAAAATGTGAATCCTGAAATATAATTTGAAAATAACATACAGTTTGTTTTCAGATTACATAATTTTAGTATAGGTGAGTGTGATGGTTAATCGTGGGTGTCAACTTGACTGGACTAAGGAACAAATAAGAGAAAAAGGATCTTCAGATTGGACTACCTCAACCCGGATGGCCCACCCCAAATGTGGGCATTACCATCTGCTGGCAGGCAGTATTAAAGGCCATGCCAGAGGGATCTGATCTCTTTTTTCCTGTGGCTTGCCTCTCTCTCACTGGTGAGTTTGTCTTGCTGTTGTGATCAGCCCTATGGATCCCAGCATGTACTGAGACCAGCAGATCTCCTGGAATCCATCGGGCCTTCAGGACCAGATTGGGACTACTGAGACATACAGCCTTGCCGACTGAGCAGTTCCCTGGATTCTCAGCCTCTCCAGTGTGGCGTGGCTACTGTTGGACTCCTTGAACTCTGTCACATGAGCAAATGAATAAATTGTATATAGCTACATATTCATCCTGTTGCTTCTGTTTCTTTAGAGAACTCTGACTAATATAGTGAGAAATATATATATA
>VZQC01012749.1:871514-940167 GCA_009823505.1 Rhizomys pruinosus | reverse complement strand
TATATACTAGGACACAGGGAAAAACTCTACAAATACAAAAAGATTGAAATAATCTCATGCATTCTATCAGACCACAGTGCAAAAAAAAAAAAAAAAACTCAATATCAACACCAGTATAAACCCTACAACCTACAAGAACAAATGGAGACTAAACAACACTCTCCTGAGTAATGAATGGGTCAAAGAAGAAATAAAGAAGGAAGGGAATATTTAAAGATGCACTAGGGCACTTACATAAAAATTAGATTTAGAAAACTCAGTATTAAATAATAATAAATCAGTGCTTATCTGCAAGAAGACATTTAAAACACCAATAAAGTCATTTCAAAGACTAGCCTTATGTCAGGACTCTTAACTATAATATTTTGACTTGGTATAGGAAAAAATTAATTGTCTCAATTTAAGTATAGTGTTATTTTCCTTATGGATCCCCCAGAAAAATACATTTTGTGTTATAGATACACACACACTCAAACATATACTTATTAGTTTATGGGAACCTTGTTCCTATGAAAAAAATTAACTGAAATTTACTGACTAATTACTATTTCTGATTAAAGTTATCTATTTTATTTGAAATGCCATTTTTGAAACAAAACAAAAACCTGAAATATATGCAGCTGATCTGTAACAATTAGCATACTTATATTGACATATTTAATATTTAATCAACTGTGGTGCTGGAGAGATGTCCTAGTGGTTAAAAGCACCAACTGCTCTTACAGAGGACCCAGGTTCGATCCCCAGCACCCACATGGTGGCTGAGAACCGTCTTTGACTCCAGTCCCAGGGGAATCCAATGACCTCTTCTGACCTCCACGGCATTGCATTACACGGGTGCACAGACCTACATGCAGACCGTACATTCCTACACATAAAAATAAAATAAAATAAAAATATTTAAACAACTGAAACTTCCATTTTGCTTAAACATCCTAAATTATTGTTCATTGAACATTTGAAATGGGACAATGGAGCCATGGTTTATAAATGACTATGATGTTAAAATAGTCAAATTATTATTGGAATATATGTATATGTATATGTTTAAAAGAAAAAATACATATATAGAAATACAAGAGAGTAATGATTGGCAAAAACAGTATGATCAGAACATGTATTCATGAAATCAATGTATGAATCAACTAAGTATATAATTAAAGTATATTGTGTAAAAATTCATAAACTGTATTTGTATGAAAATATTATAGTATTATAATACATTTTATCGAGTACTTAATACCACCTAGACAACTTTGCATATATACTTGCTTATCCCATTTTTGCATCACAGATTTATAAGCTCATAACCTCTATGATTACTGTAAAATGGACTTTATGGTCTTAAACTTGATAAATCTGACTACATTTAACTTTTTTATGGAAACCTTGTGTCCTCACTAACAATCAGAAGTAACCAAAATATTAGTAACCACTAATGGTCACTCCAAACTGAAATAGAGTGCTGCATGTAAATACATGCATTTTTAAATATTTACTACATCTACCATCAAATTGATAATTATTGTATCGTTTGCATTAAACTGAATCAACGCAAATACTTTTTAATAAAATAATTTCATATTCTACTTTAATCATTCAGATGATAATTCCAAGGTGTATAATACTTATAAATACATTAAGCTTTCTTTGTCCTTAATAAGTGAAAACATTAAAAACACAGAATATTTTCTCTAGAACATGAAATGTAGATGAATTCCTCTACCTTTAACAAAAAGATAAATAATGATATATTCTCTTTCAGGAAAAGAAATGGGTTAGCTCAAATTTTCTGTCTTTTAGGTTCCTTATGACCTTTTTGGACTTCATCAAAAATTTTGAAATAATACTTCAACCAATGAATTGAAAGCAAGTAATTATTTATGTAAAGTTTATTAAACAGATATGACAAACAATTACATGTTAGCTTAAGATACATATTGTAATCTAGCATTCTATTTAAAGCCTAATAACCTATATTTGTATAGTATTTTAATTTATATTTTTGTAATTTTATTTTTATTTTTTAAGTTAAATAAAATTTTATTGAATAAAGAATTTCATACAATGCATTTTGGTCATATTCAGAACTGTTCCCCCATCTCCATTCTTATCTTACTATCACCACTCCTACAACACTGTCTTCATATTTTCTATTATCAAATGAAAAGCCCATCCCTCTAGCAAAATATGTCTCAGCTGAATGCCATGGAAATCATACCTCATTAGAGTGGTAGTGATCTGTAATTCTTACAAACTGATGTGCCAGATTAAGGACCCATTACTCCCTTTCCTTTGTACATGATTTGGGTTCAGCAAACTCCCAGGTTTCTTGAAGTGGGATTTTCACACATATTTTCTGCTTCTTTTACACACTGTTTAGGCATGTCAAATAGAGATTTCTGTCTTTCTTAGCAGTTGGAAATGCTTAGGTTTACCCACCTCATTGAATTGTTTACAGACCGTAAATGCCGGTTATAATTTGGCTGTTTCCAGACCTCAGTCATCACAGTCACCTCACTGTAGAGTACGGTGTCCTCCAAAAAGGTTGATTCCCCACATAGTTTTAGTGTGGGTAAAGCTGCAAGAAGAGAGGTGGTAAGGCCTGCCTTGCTGTCAATGACCTGATGTAAGCATGGGAATATTGTATTGAGACCACACTTACAAGTATACAGTTGGTCTCTGGAGTACCAGAGAGTGTTACCAAAGGCCACTGAACCAATAAAGCAAATGGTAGTCTCCTTGAGTCAAACAAGACTCCTCCACCAACATCAGCTACACCTCACCTGCTTGGAGATACTGTGCAGCAGTGGCAGCCATATGTCTGTATATCCCAAATTTATTTGACTACTAGCTCTCTCCTTCGAGGAATAACTCATGGATGTTGCCACAAGCTTATACCCTCTAGTGATTAGGAGATGTTATATGCCACAGTAAGACATTTTCATCTTTCTCAGGAAAAAAAAAGTAATCCAGGGATTAACACACCATCCAAACATCTGTGTCTATACCAAAGTAACCTACCACAGTAACTAGCAATGTTTAAATACCTATATATCTAATCACCTGTGCTTCATTAGTAGGATTGAAAGGTTATCCTTGGACAAACGGTCAGTCCATGAAAGGAAACAGCCAGAACTGATCAGAGTCCAAAATGACATCTCCAGACAAAGTAGACTGTTGTGCTTCTAGTCTACCTGTGCCCCATTTCTAAGCCTAAGGAACAATCTTCGGAAGAGGGGGAGTGGTAGAATGTAAGGGCTGCGATCGGGGTTAATGGTAAAACTACGACAATATCGCCTGGACACTTATTTGATCAAATTGATTGAACATTTAAGCCCCTCCAGCTGGATGGTGGGAGCCTTGGGCTGTGTGGGCTGGGGCACAACTGCTTGCAAATTGGCTTTATATGAAGGATGCTTGTACTATAAAAAAAAGAGCTAGATACTGAAAAGTCCTTAAAGCAAGTTTTCATGCCAGGCCTGAAGAAGGCCAAGAGATTGGCGGAAGATAGTCATTAAAACACACTCTGTAAGATTTGCAGTTTAAAAAAGTATACTTAAAAAATAAATTTATATAGGGAGGTATTTCAGTAGAGATTTATAAACAAATACAAAATAAACCATATAAGTTAATGGACTTGATTTTTCTGAAGTCATAATCCAGTCATATAGCTCTAAAGAACAAAGTGTATATTGGATAAAATTTATTTAGCAGGTACTCAACTCTGCCCAAGCTTTATCCACATAGTATAGGATATTTTAAGGCCTAGTGAAATGTTTAGATTAGTTAAATTTGGGTGTAGGTTTTGGTGAAAATGGTAATACATTTGAACTAACTGAGACTATAAAATGTTAATTGTTTTATTTATAATTTGCATTGGGTTAAGGTACACAAATGGTCTCTATATTTTTCTGAATTATACATCACAGTGTAACACTTTCTTTTACTTGTAGGACAAGTTAAAGGAGCTAAGCTTAAATTTACTTCCCAAATATGTGGAAGTCATAGTCCAGTCATATATCTTTAAAGAGCAAAGTGTATATTGGGTAAAATTTATTTAGCAGGTACTCAACTCTGCCCAAGCTTTATCCACCAAGTATAGGATATTTAAAGTCTTAGTGAAATGTTTAGATTAGTTAAATTTAGGGGTAGGTTTTGGTGAAAATGGTAATACAATTGAACTAATTTGGAATATAAAATGTCCATTGTTTTATTTATAATTTGTATTGGGTTAAGGTACACAAATGGTCTCTATACTTTTCCGAATTATACAACACCACATTATAACAATTTATTTTACTCGTAGGACAATTTAAAGGAACTAAGCTAAAATTTCCTTCCCAAATAAGTAGCATACAGTCAATGAGAAACAGTTTGTGTAAATTTAATGAAATCTTATGCCTTGGCTCATGTTTATGGGTATGTGCAATACAACTTAGGCATTTATTGGTCAAAACCTAAAAACCTAAAAAACAAAAAAACAAACAAAAACAAAAAGAGGGAGTTAGGAGTTGGGGTAGTATCCTTTCTTGGATACAAATGGAAAACTCTGTGTTCCAATCCTATTTATAAATTTTCAATTTTTGAGATCTTGAAACTAACAATGGGAGGAGAATTTTATGTTCCCACAGGTAAAAATCACCAGTCTAAATGCCTGAAAACGTACAACTTATGGCTGTGCTGGATGGACTGGGAAATGCCAGCAGAGAGGCTGACCCATCTGAACATTAAAGAAAGAGGAACCTCAGAATCTCTGAGTCACAGACACTGAGCATCTCTCTGAATACTATTGGGGTTAACTGTTTATAATGGGGCCTAACGAAGTTTACCTTTTAGATACTGAGAAACCTTCATACCTCTCCCCTTTATAGGAAAAAAAAAAAACATGATGGTAATGAAATAATTCCCTAAATGTAAATTAGTACCAATTGTTATAGTGGTAATTTCTTATAAAACACGTATAACTACCCTCTTTTTAATTCACTGATACGCATAGGAACTGTGAAAGGATACCTCTCTATCTAGAGCTAAATTCAATAGTAAAGTGTTTTAAGGTGTGTAATTAAGCAAAATATATTACTACAGGAAAGATCTGACATCAGCAATGAATTATGCTTCCTAGGAGATGTTGGCTAGGGGATTCAACGCCCCCCCCCACCAAATTACAAAGGCCTTTTGCATATAAGTGGGATATATGCAAGGAGAAAGGCAGTAAGTCCCTGTTGTCAAAGACCTGATGTGAGCAGGAAAAAATGTTATGAGATGTCACTTTCTAACATACAACTGGCCTCTGAAATGCCAGACACAATTACCAATGGCCACTAAAGTAATACAGCAAAATATTGGTCTCCCTGAGACAAGCAAGACTCCTCCATCAATATCAGCTACACCTCAACAGCCTGGAGATACTGTGCAACAGTGGCAGCCAAGTGTCTATATATATCCCAAATCTAATTGGCTATTAGCTCTCTCCTTGGAGGAATAAATCACAGTAGATGCCACAAGCTTATGTCCTCTAGTGGTTAGGAGATGTTATAAGCCACAATAAGAACTTGTCACCCTTTATAGAGAAACCACAGTTTGCAGATTAGCATACCATCCATGCATCTGGGTCTATGCTCACAGCTTAGCTTGCCATAATAATTAGTACTGCTTAAATGCCTGTACATTCAATTGCTTGTGCTTTGTTAGTATGACCAAAAACGTATCACTGGAAAGGCTGTCAACCCATGAAGGGAAACAACCTGAACAGACTGGAGTCCAAAATGACAACTCCAACGAAAGTGGACTGTTTGCTTCTCACCCACTTGTGCCCCTTACCCAAAGGCCAGGGAACAAATTGCGGAAGAGTAGGCATGGTAGAATGTAAGGGCTGCGGAGAGATTGCAGAGAGATAGGGGTGAATAATGAGACTACAGGAATATAGTCTGGACTCCTAGTTGATCAACATGCCTGTGCATACAAGCTTTTCCAACTGGGCTATGGGAACCTTGGTTTGTTCAAAATTTGGACATAGATACTTGCAAAATGCACCAATTACCTAATTGTACAGCAAACTGAGCAACATCAATGTTATCTGAAAACAACTGTGTTATTACTTGCAAAATGCACCAATTACCTAATTGTACAGCAAACTGAGCAACATCAATGTTATCTGAAAACAACTGTGTTATTATATTGTAGAGTCCCTTAAAAATAAACAAATAATTATAAAAAAATAAAAAAAGAAGCTAGGGCCTCACAACAGAAATCAAGTAGCTCACAGTCCTCCAAATCAAGATTCTGCGAATTATATTTGGGAAGTTTCAGAGCTTCACAGGACAACTTTAAACCAGTGTCCTCTATTTTATTTTCTGAAATCTTTGGACTTAGATTTCTAATGTTTAGGAATCCAATGAGGTCCTGAGAGTGACTGGATGGGGAAAACATGGGTGCCATTGGTGCATATGGGTGGCCAGGCTGACCTGCTATTTTCCCATTCATTTGCCAAGGCCAGAGTTCAGGATTTTGAGGTCAATATTCAAGGCTCAATATTTTTAATAAAATCATGAGTCCCAGAGTTATTTTTATTGTTATTAAAATTTTTTCCATAAGATATATATTATTTCACAATCCAATGTAGATTCGCTTCCCTTTTCATGCCCCCTACCCCACCCGAGTCCATGCACTCTGCAATATATGTTCTGCATCTTTTTCTGATATAAATATTGCTACAATATATATTTATATATTATTATATAATATATTATATATTATGCATATATATAATACATATTATATATACAGTATATATGTATACATATACTGTAGTACATATAATATATATATATATATACATATATTGTAGTATATATATTATATATATTACATATTGGTACAGTATATATCACTTGAATTAGAAATGAATATGAGGCAGAGGCAGGCGGATCTTTGTGAGTTCAAGGCCAGCCTGGTCTACAGAGTGAGTTCCAGGACAGCTGGGGCTATGGGGAGACCCTGTCTCGAAAAGACCAAAAAAAAAAAAAAAAGAAGCACCTATGGTAAGGGAAATATTAATCTGGTGTGGTAAATTTCCTCACATGATTCAAAACACTCAGTCTTTTTGGAGCCAATGGTCCCTGGGACCCAAGGATGACTGCTTTGTAGCTGTTGTTGTTTTGTTGGTTTGTTTCTTTCTTTTAATAATGATCTTAAAATATTTTCAATTTATTTATTTTGGATATGAATGTTATGCTTTCTTTTATGTAAGTGCACTACATGCTCATAATGATTTTATTTGCTAGAAGAGGATGCTGGATCTTGTGGAACAGGAATGATGGATGGTTGGTAACTGCTATGTGTATAATGGAATAAAAATCCAAGTCTTCCACAAATTAATCAATTATTTTAACCATTGAGCTATCTCTCTACTCGTTGCTAATTTTTGTCTTATTGAAGACTTAAAATTTTGAGAGTGTCACATTCATGGAATGGTATGACATATATACAGTATTTGAGAGGATGAGATAGGGAGAATGTTCAAAATCAGCCTGAGCTACACAGGGCGATCTAGGCAAGCCTAAAATAGAAGTGAAACAGTGTATCAAATAGTTAGAAATAAAAGTTACAGCATGCTACTCTCAACAAAATAAAGATTTGTGTATGTGCTTAAACATTTATCACCTTGAGAATTTTATTTTATAAGCTGTGATCATTTTTGTAATTTTTATTTATTTTTGTATGTGTATGAATGTACTGTCTGCATGTAGGTTTGTGCACCCGTGTCGTGCAATGCCACGGAGGTCAGAAGAGGGTGTCAGATTCCCCTGGAACTGGAGTTCTCCTGGAATTGGTGTTACAGATGGTTATTAGCCACCATGTGGGTGCTGGGGATTGAACCCAGTTCCTCTGCAAGAGCAGTCTTCGCGCTCAACCACTAGGCCATCTCTCCAGCCCCCAACTGCTGTGATCATTTTTAATTTAAGAAGGTAATATGTAAGGACATTTGAGATCACAAATCAACAAATTACACTTAGTGAGGGGCAATGAGGAGGAGGGGCAGATAGGAGAGAGGATCTAAATCACTTGAAACTCTTTTGCATGAATATCACAAAATTCAATTAAAATTTTAATAAAAAGAAACTGTAACAAAGTTGTAATTATTTTTCAATTTCTGTGAATAATTGTGTTCAACTTTAATGGGTATTTATCAAATTTGTAGATTGTTTAATGGATGGCCACTTTCACATTATTAATCCTATGCCTCCATGAGCATACAGGAAGTCTTTCTGACTTTTGAAGTCTTCATCAATTTCTTTCTTCAATGACTTAAAGGTATTTTTTGTAAGCCCTCTTTCTTTATTAGCTATATTCCAACATATTTTAAGGTCTTTGAAGTACTTGTGAAGGGAAATGTTTCTCATTATGATTTTTGTTGATATATAGGAAAGCTACTGAATTGGTGATATTAGTTTTATATCTTGCAGAATTTTCATTGATTCCCTTTCCATGATACCCAGGAATTGGAAACAAACCAGATGCCCATTAATTGATGAATATATAAAGAAGATGTGGAACATATACACAGTGGAATTCTATTCATATCTAAACAAGTGAAATTATATTTATAATGGATAGCATTTAGCATTTTATGTAAATCTTTCCATCATGCAACAAAATGGATCTTCTAATCATAATTCCCTCACAAAACCATGAAAATGTAACGATGATTGTTCTGTTATGTTTTGCTTAAAGAAAGAGAATTAACATTTGTCTTCCATGAGACCTCTCCAATAATTGAAACTATACTTTTCAGTTATTCTTCAATTATATTTTTTCAGAAGTTAGCAGGTTTTTAGATACCTTGTATTGCTTAATTCTCATTGTTCTGTATCATATCATTTTATCTTCCTCACAATCTCTTATTATGTTTATTTGTTTACATTTACATTAATAAGATATAAGTATCCTTCCCATCTGTTTTTAGTTGAAATAGACTAAACTTTTTTCTTTATACTATGTGCACATAGAAAAAAATGCAGAGGTCATTTTGAAATCATAATCTAGCTATCCTATAATGTATATATTCATAGCATATGTATGAACACAGAGGGCTAGAATAATATATTGAGACATATACCAACCTTTCTGTTTGTTTTCACACTGCCTAATTATACATGTGTTAACATCTTTTGATTAGTCATATTCCAGTAACAGAATTCATGAGAGGGATCACACACAATATATAAGAGGGCAGCTATAGTCTGCTAGTGGAGATTAGGATAATGGGAAAAAAAGACAAAGAATGGTAATCTGTGGGTATGACTAAATTGTAGGATTGTTTTATAAGCTGATAAACTGATACTCATGACTATAGGGACAGATTCTAACTTTTATGTTGCTTCCAAGAGCTAATGCTGTCTTTCTTCTAGTAATATGGCTGCTCTAAAGAGAAAATATTATGTGTAGTAAAGATACTGGTCTTTGGGGTCAATCTACATTGTAAAAAGTGGAATTGTTTTTGTTTTACCCAAGTGATATCAGACAATTTTCCAAATTTCTTATATTGTGATTTTGTAAAGATCAGATAAAATAAGACATTTTGTCTCCAAGTAAATATATCATGGGGTGGAGAGGTAGGGAGATGGGAATATGTCTAAATTGGACTGAATGTTAATGCATGAACTATACAAAACATCAATAAAAGTGTTTAAAAATATAAAATTAAGTTATGCATTTGCAGATAAATGGATGGACCATGAAACAATATTTAGGAAAACAAGACCCATAAAACAAATATCACATGCTCTTAATCAGAGTTAGATGCTGTGAAAACATATACATGCTTTAAAATTTTAGGCATGCATGTTTTTTATGCGTATGTATGTACTCACTGCATGTAGGTTGGTGCACACGTGTCGTACATGCATTTTTTTATTTCAAAATTCAGAGAATTTAAAATGAAATACTAAGCCATATATGGTAGGGAGGAATCCTGGGAGGGGAGACTGAATTCAGTGATTGAAAAGGAGAAAGGCTACCTACCCAGGCTACTATACCCAGCAAAACTTCAATTATAATTGAAGGAGAGAGAAAAAACTTCCATGACATAAACAAGTTGAAAGAATACATGTCCAGAAAACCAAACCTTCAGAGAATAGTTGAATCAATTCAAAGAACCAGAAGAAAGGAGCGAACATCCCCAGGAACCTAGAAAGAGAAATCAATAAAAGCATAACTGCAGAAGTAGAAACCTAAACCCGAACCGCAAATGGATAACAAGGCAAAAGGAAGCAAAACAAATCTATCAGTTGTAACCTTAAATATTAATGGACTAAATTCCCCAATCAAAAGACATAGACTGGGAGATTGGATTAGAAAACAGAATCCATCCATATGCTGCCTACAAGAAACACATCTTACCTTCAAGGACAGGCACCACCTTAAAGTGAATGGATGGAAAAAATATTCCAAGCAAATGGTACCAAAAAGAAAACAGGTGATGCTATTTTAATATCAGACAAAATAGACTTCAAAGTAAAAGAAATCAGAAGAGACAAAGAAGGCCATTACATTTTTATCAAAGGAAAAATTCACAAAGATGATTTAACAATCATGAATATATATGCCGCAAACTCTGGTGCACCAAACTTTATAAAGACAATTCTCTATGACCACAAGTCACACACTAACCTAAGTACACTCATAGTAGGGGACGTCAATCCCCCACTGAGTCCTTTGGATAGGTCAACAGGACAAAGAATAAACAGAGAGACATCTGAACTGAACGATATGATACACGAAATAGACCTCATGGGCCTCTACCAAATATTTAACTCTAATACCAGAGAGTACACTTTCCACTCAGCACCCCATTGACCATTCTCCAAAATTGACCACATACTTTGACACAGAAGAACCCTCCACAAATACAAAAAGATTGAAATAATTTCATGCATTCTATCAGAGTGCAATGCAATAAATTTCAACATCAACAGTAGTATAAGACCTACTGAATACAGGAACACATAGAGACTAAACAACACACTCTTGAATAATGAATGGGTCAAGGAAGAGATAAAGAAAGAAATAAAAGTATTCCTGGAACTCAATGACACTGACAATGCAACACAACAAAACCTATGGGATACCTTAAAAGCAGTCCTAAGAGGGAAGTTTATAGCCCTCGGTGCCTACATTAAAAATACAGAAAGAGCACAAATGAATGATCTAACACTACAGCTAAAAGCACTGGAGAGGCAACAATAGATGAACCCTAAACGCAACAGACAGGAAGAAATAACAAAAATCAGAGCAGAAATCAATGAAATAAAAACAAAGAAAACAACACACACACACAAAAAAAATCAATGAATCCAAAATTTGGTTCTTTGAAAGACTAAACAAGATATACAGACCTCTAGCCCAGTTAACCAAAAGAAAGAAGGAACAACTCCAAATCAATAGAATCCTTGATGAAAAGGGAAATATCACAACAGACAAGGAAAAGATCCATAAAATCATATGGGAATATTTCAAGAACCTATACTCTACCAAATTTGAAAACCTAGAAGAAATGGATGAATATCTGAAATCTTGGGAATCAGCAAAGCTCAACCAAGAAGAGATCCACAGCTTAAGCAGACCCATTGTACATGAAGAAATTGAAGATGTATTTAGAAACCTCCCAAATAAAGAAGTCCAGGCCCAGACGTTTTCATGGCAGAGTTCTATAAAACATTTCAAAAAGACGTAAAACCACTATTACTGAAGCAGTTTAGAAGGATACAACCAGAGGAAAATCTCCCAAATTCCTTCTATGAAGCCAGCATCACTCTATTTCCAAAACTAGGCAAAGATACAACTAAAAATGAGAATTATAGACCCATCTCCGTAATGAACACAGATGCCAAAATTCTAAACAGCATACTGGCAAATCACATACAGACCCACATCAAGAAGATCATCCCTCATGGATGGATTCATATCAGAGATGTAGGAATGGTTCAACATATGAAAATCAATAAATATCATCAAACCCATAAATGAAATGAAAGACAAAAACCACACCATCATCTCAACTGATGCTGAAAAAGCCTTTGGCAAAATCCAGCATCCCTTCATGCTTAAAGTCCTAGAAGGAATTGGATTGGAGGGATCATTCCTCATTGTAATCAAAGCCATATACAGGAAACCCACAGCCAATATCATCCTAAGTGGGAAAATGAGAGAAACATTCCCTTTAAATGTAGGAACTCGGCAAGGCTACCCCATGTCACCACTCCTCTTCAATACAGAGCTTGAAACACTTGTTAGAGCAATAAAGCAAGAAAAGAAAATTAAAGGAGTACTAATTGGAAAAGAGGAAGTCAAGCTATCCCTATTTGCTGATGATATGATTGTTTACTTAAGGGATGCTAAAAACTCCACCAGAAAACTCCTAGAAACGATTAACAGCTTCAGCAAAGTGGTAGGATACAAAATTAACCTAAAAAAATCAATGGCCTATCTTTACACCAAAAACAAGCAACTGGAGAAAGAATTCAAAGAGACCTTCCCACTCACAATAGCCTCAAAAACAATAAAATATGTGGAACAAACCTAACCAAAGACACCAAGGATCTCTACAACAAACATTTTAAACCTTTACAGAAAGAAATTGAAGAAGACATCAGAAGATGGAAAATCTTCCCATGCTCATGGTTTGGGAAAATTAACATTGCAAAAATGTCCATTTTACCGAAACTCTTGTATAGATTTAACGCAATAACAATCAAAATCCCCAAGAGTTTATTCACAGGCTTGGAAAAAAACTCCTTAAATTCATTTGGAAAAACAAAAGACCCTGAATATACAGAATAACCCTGAGTGAAAAGAGCTACATAGGGGGGAACTCTATACCAGACTTCAAACTATACTGCAGGGCTATAGTCATAAAAACAGCCTGGTACTGGCACAAAAACAGACCTGTTGACCGATGGAACAAAACCGAAGATCCAAATCTGAGCACATACAATTTTCAGCGATCTTATTTTTGACAAGCGGGCTAAGAAGCCACAATGGAGAAAAGACAGCATCTTCAGCAAGTGGTGTTGGCAAAACTGGATCACCACTTGTAGAAGAATGAAATTAAACCCCTACCTCTCACCCTGTACAAAAGTCAACTCCAGATGGATAAAAGACCTCAACGTGAAACCCCAAACTCTGAAGGCAATAGAAGAAAAAGTTGGCAGCAGACTACAAGCCATAGGCGTAGGAAAAGACTTCCTAAATCAGACAGCAGCTGTGCAAGAATTAAGGTTGACAATTGACAAATGGGACCTCATTAAACTCAAAAGCTTCTGTACATCAAAAGAAACAATCAAGGAAGTGAAGAGAAATAACACGGAGTGGGAGGAAACCTTCACCATAGAACCATCTGACAAAGCATTTATTTCCAGAATATATAAACTACTCAAAAAACAAAGAAGAAAGAAAAAAATGACCCACTCAATTGATGGAGCAAAGAACTGAACAGAGACTTCAGTGAGGAATTAGTGATCGCTGAGAAACACCTTAAGAAATGTTCAACATCATTAATCATTTAGGAAATGCAAATCAAAACCACGTTAAGATATCATCTTACTCCAATAAGACTGGCTAGGATCAAGAAAACAAATTATACCAAGTGCTGGAGTGGATGTGGGGAAAGGGGAACACTCATCCACTGCTGGTGGGAGTGTAAGCTCATACAGCCACTATGGAAAGCAGTGTGGAGAACCCTTGGGAGACATGGAATGAACTTGCCACCCGACCCAGCCATGCCACTCCTAGTCATGTACCCTCAAGACTCATCCCACTGCAGAGATACATGCACAGCCATGTTTATTCCAGCTCTCTTCACAATAACAGAGAGCTGGAACCAACCCAAATGCCCCTCAACTGATGAGTGATGATAGAGAAAATGTGGTACATCTACACAATGGAGTTCTATGCAGAAGTAAAGAAAGACGACATCATGAGATTTGCAGGAAAATGGCTGGAGCTAGAGAACATCATGCTGAGTGAAATAACACAGTCCCAGAAAAACAAACGATGATTGTTATCCCTCATCTCTGGGTGCTAGTGCCAATTACCTAGTTTTAAGTATTTCTTGTGCACGGCCCTTTGAGCTTTTGTCCAAAGCATTTTGGAGTGATGCGTATTGGAAACAACAACAACAACAACAACAACAGCAACAACAGAAAGGACTGAATCAAAGAACTGACTGAAACAGTGAATTTCTGCTCAAAACAGTCAAGTTCCTCTTGGAGAATATTGAGAAAAACCAAGAAAGAGATGAAAAGCATGTTTGCCAGAATGCATGAATTCTGATAGGGTGGGGGAATGGGGGGAGCACGGGACTAGATTTGATAAAAAATAAATATAAATAAATAAATTAAAAATACATAAATAAAGGGAGAAAGCGGAATGAAAGAACAGGAAAAGTTAACTGTGGTGAGTAATGGTGTTTTCAAGCAAAGAAATGAGTGTGGGGAGAAATAATATATGTATATAGAAAGATTAAAAGAAGTTGCCGTGCCTTGTTAAGGAGGACATTGCCTCTATTAGACACCATAAGGATGTAATATAAAACCCCAGTACCAGTAATGTACTCTTTCTTTAGAAGATGTTGACCAGGCATTCAATAGACCCTCAAACAATACAGGTTGATGTCCCTGCTCCTGATTATGCATAAAAACCTCATGATAAAATCTTAATACAGAAGACACTATAAACATGAATTTAGAACTAGCATGAAGAAATACAGCTCATGCTAACTTTAATACCTCATCTCTACTGTCTAGTTTTCAAAGTGTTTGAAGTGTCTATGCAAGATACCTGAAGGGAAAATTTAGTATGAATCTTACTCCTCTGTGAATCCTACAATATAGGAGTACCCAACTATTTTCTAAACGGATTTAAGGTCTACTTCATAGGTGAGGTGGTAGTACATTAATGACACTGATATCTGGTCAAGGAACCTGAAGCCAGAAAACACAGAGGCCATAACAGAGAGCCTAATACAACAATTCTGTTGAACAGATTTAGTGTTAAACTGATACCTAATGGCTTAGTTTTATACCTACAGATTAATGCATCTCTCAACTCTCACAGAGAAGCACCCTTTTACAGCAGCTGATGATGAACACAGAGAAGAAAAGGACAACTTGCAGAAAACAAGAGGTTGCATATTGGTTATTTATGAATAAAACATCTATGTCAAACTTCTGCCTTCCAAATCTCAGGGATCATTGCAGATGATAAGGTGGGAATATTGTAAAAGCGAGAGGAGGTAGATGACCACAAGGAAATCGTTCCACAGACAGCTATTCAGTTATGGTTATGAAGTCACAGAAATGCTGACTACATGGGCAAGTCCCAATTAAGCTCAAGTCAGAAAAATTTCAACATGACTTTTGGAGAGGACACCCCAAGAAATTCTGAGAAATTTCTGTCAACCAATGTTGTCTGCTGAGAAGAGGGTATCCAATCTCATTTAAGTCTGAGACTATTGCTCTGTGGCTTTGTGAGGGCTGGCTCCTGAGGTACAGGAACACGCAAGTCATTCAGGCAGGTAGATTTTGGGGTATATTGTCTCCTGGGCTGCTGGAAGGGTTCACAACTCTGAGCCCTCTTGTATGGGGTGGCCATCTAAGTGGGACCACCCTTCACCTGTGCAGCTGGTGAACAGTCGGTCCAGTTTGGGTTTGGTGCCTCTGTGGCTTTGTGCAGGCTGGCTAATGAGGGATAGGAACCTGGAAATCACTCAGGCAGGTACCCGGGCACAGGCTAGGTCAGGCATATCGCCCCTCCCTGTGGCCCACCAACGGGAATTGATGAGAGAATATCCAAGTGGACTTTTTTTGGAGTACCTTCAGAACAGGAAGAGAAGAGTGACTTAGGCTTCCAATATCCAATATATAAACAAAATTGAAAGACTGAGCCATAGACAAGTCAATACTCCATAAACAAGGAGGAGGAAAGAAAAAAAAAAGCATCGGAAGGAGGCAAGCAAAACCATCCACTAATATAGTGAGAAGATATTTGTGATTTGAAGCACAAAAGGGAAACCCACATGCCAGGGATAGGACAAAAAGACAACATGAGAAAGCCAAAGACAGCTACAATGGGATCCCATTGGAGGTGACCCAAGGAACAGATCTTAGAGGAATAAATGCAGACCTATGCAGAGAAATTAAAGAAAATAAATAATTCAGAGGACTAAAGAAAGAGAATGAAAAACTCAAAAAGGAACTAGAGGGACACCATGACAAACTTCAGAAAGAACTAAAGGAACAGATTGACAAAATCCAGAAAGAACTAGAGGGAGAAAAAACAAACTCGAAAAGGAAGTAGAAACACTGAAAAAGGAAGCCAACCAACGAAGTAATGAGCATCAAGAAGAGATTGAGAAGCTCAAAAAGGAAATGGAAATACTAAAGAAAACACAGGATGGAACGGAAAAGGAATTAGAACACTCATCCAATCAAGAAGAAAGGAAAGGAAAAAGCCTCAGAAGTGGAATAGAGGAAACAGAACAAAGAATACTGGATCTGGAAGATAATGCAGAGCAACTAATAAGCTCAAATAAAGATTACAAAAAATTCAAAATTACACAAAAGTGTAACAACCAGGAAATATGGGACACTATGAAAAGATCAAACCTCTGCATCACAGGAATAGAGGAAGGAGAAGTCTCTCAAGAGAACAGTATTGATCAGATCTTCAACAGAATAATAGATGAAAATTTCCCCAAACTAAAAATAGACAAACCCATACAAATACAAGAAGCACATAGGACTCCAAATCGACAAGATCAGAAAAGAAACTAACCACGCAATATCATATTTAAGATGGTAGATTCCAAAAACAAAGACAAAATTCTGAAGGCTACAAAAGAAAAAGAATTCACATACAAAGGGAATCCCATCAGAATTAAAACTGACTTCTCAGTGCAAACCAGGAAAGCGATAAGAACATGGAGAAAAGCCTTCCCAGTGCTAAAGGACTATGGATGCCAACGCAGAATATTTTACCCAGCAAAAATGTCGACTATAGTCGAAGGAGAGAGAAAAATCTTCCATGACATAAGATGAGAGAATACATGTCTGGAAAACCAACTCTTCATAAAATACGTGAAGCACTTCCAAGGGCAGAAGAGAGGAGCAACAATCCTCAAACACCTAGGCAAAGAAACTAATAAAAACATAAACATAGGAGCAAAATCAGACGCAAGAAGTCCAAATGGATAATAAACTGAAAGGAAGCAACATCCATCTTTCAATTATAACCTTAAATATTCATGGGCTAAACTCTCCAATCAAAAGGCATAGACTGGGAGAATGGATTAGGAAATAAAACCCATCTATATGCTGTCCACAAGAAGCCCATCTCAATTTCAAAGATAGGCACCAACTTAAGATGAAGGGAAAGAAAAAAGTATTCCAAGCAAATGCTACCAAAAATAAAGTGGGGGTTGCTCTTCTAATATCAGACAAAATAGACTTCAAAGCCAAAGAAATCAAAAGAGACAAAGAGGGCCATTATATCTTTATTAAAGGAATCTTTATTATTAATTGCCAATTACAATCTCACAATCATGAATAAATACACACCAAACTCTAGTGCACCAAACTTTATAAAGAAAATTCTTCAAGATCTCAAGGCAAAGATTAACCCCAGCACATTAATATTAGGGGAATTTAATACCCCATTAAGTCCCCTAGACCGATCAACAGGACAAAGGATAAGCAGAGAGACATCTGAACTAAATGATACAATACTCCAAATGGACCTCACAGATATCTATTGAATATTTCACACAAACACCAGAGAATACACTTTCTACTTCCACCTCACAGAACATTCTATAAAATAGACCGTATACTGGGATACAGGAAAAAATGCAACAAATAAAAAATGATTGAAATAATCTCATGCATTCTAACAGGCCACAGTGAAACAAAACTCAATATCAACACCAGGATAAATCGTACAACATACAAGAACACATGGAAACTAAACAACAGTCTCTTGAACAATGACTGTGTCAAGGAAGAAATAAATAAAAAAATAAAAACATCCCTGTAACTGAATGACAATGATAATACAAAGCAAAACCTTTGGGACACTTTAAAAGCACTTCTAAGAGGGAAGTTTATACCACTAAGTGCCTACATTAAAAAAAAAAAAATAGAAAGAGCAAAAGTGAATGATCTAGCACTGAAGCTAAAAAATACTTGAGAGAGAACAACAAATGAATCCTAAACACAACAGACAAGAAAAAAATAACAAAAATCATAGCAGAGATCAATGAAATAGAAACAAAGAAAACCACACACACAAAAAAATCAATGAATCCAAAAGTTGGTTTTTGAGAAAATAAACAAGACAGACAGACCTCTAGCCCAGTTAACCAAAAGAAAGAAGGAAAAACTCCAAATCAATAGAGTCTGTGATGAAAGGGTAACTATCACAACAGGCAAGGAAAAGATCCAGATAATCATACGAGAATACTTCAAAAACCTATGCTCTACTAAGTTTGAAAACCTAGAAGAAATAAATGAATATCTGAAAGCCTGGGAATCACCGAAGCTCAACCAAGAGATCAACAGCCTAAATAGACCAATAATACATGAAGAAACTGAAGATGTAATAATAGCCTCCCAACAAAAAATGCCCAGGCTCAGATAGTTTCACAGCAGAATTCTATAAAATATTTCAAAAAGACTTACAAGCATTACCACTCAAGTTCTTTAGAAGGATATATATGGAGGAATTTCTCCCAGATTCCTTCTACGAAGCCAGGATTAAGTTATTACCAAAACCAGGTAAAGACACAACCAAAAAGGAGAACTGTACACCCATCTCCCTAATGAACACAGATGCCAAAATTCTAAACAGGTTACTGACAAATCGCATACAGACCCAAATCAAGAAGATCATCCATCATGACCAAGTTAGATTCATACCAGAGATGCAGGGATGGTTCAACATACAAAAATCAATAAATATCACCAAACATGTAAATGGACTGGAAGACAAAAACCACACCATCCTCAATTGATGAAGAGAAAGATTTTGACAATATCCAGCATCGCTTCATGTTTAAAGTCGTAGAGAGAATTGGACTGGAGGGATCATTCCTCAATGTAATCAAAGCCATATACAGGAAACCCACAGGAAATATCATCCTAAATGGGGAAACAATAGAGGCATTCCCCTTAAAGGTAGGAACTCAGCAAGACTGCCCCCTGTCACCACTCCTTTACAATATAGTGCTTGAAACCCTTGCTACAGCAATAAGGCAAGAAAAGGAAATTAAAGCAGTTGTAATTGGAAAAGAGGAAGTCAAGCAATCCCTTTTTGCCGATGATATGATTGTCTATCTAAGGGATGGTAATAACTCCACCAGAAAACTCCTAGAAACGAATAAGAACTTCAGTAAAATGTCAGGATACAAAATAAATCTAGAAAAATCAGTAACCTTTCTTTACAGCAAAAACAAGCAACTGAAGAGGAATACAAGGAGACCTTCCCATTTGCAATAGCCTCAAAAGCAATAAAATTCCTAGGAACAAACCTAACCAAAGGCACCAAGGATCTCTACAACAAAAATTTTAAACCCCTGAAGAAGGAAATTGAGGAAGACATCAGAAGATGGACAAACCTCCCATGCTCATGGATTGGGAAAGTAAATATAGTAAAAAAACTCCATCCTTCCCAAATTTGTGAACGGATTTAATACGATCCCAATCAAAATCCCCACGAGCTTCACAGGCTTGGAAAAAAAAAAATCCTCAACTTCATTTGGAAAAACAAATGACCTCGATTAGCCAAAGCAATCCTGAGCAAAAAGAGCAATACAGGGGGGATTGCTCCACCAGATATCAATCTATACTACAGGACTATAGTCATAAAAACAGCTTCGTTCTGGCACAAAAACAGACCAGTTGACGAATGGAGTAAAACTGATGATCCAAACCTGAACACACACAATTTCAGCCACCTCATATTTGACGAGGAGGCCAAGAAGACACAATGGAGGAAAGACAGCATCTTCAGTAATTGGTGTTGGAAAAACTGGATCACCACCTGTAGAAGAATGAAATTAACCCCCTACCTCTCGCCCTGTACAAAAGTTATTTCCAGATGGATCAAAGACCTCAACGTGAAACCCAAAACTCTGGAGGTGGTAGAAGAGAAACTTGGCAGCAGACTGCAAGACATAGGGATAGGAAAAGGCTGGAAAGATGGCCTAGCGGTTAAGAGCGCCGACCACTCTTACAGAGGACCCTGGTTCGATCCCCAGCACCCATATGGCAGCCAAAAACCGTCTGAAACTCCAGTTCCAGGAGAACTCCAGTTCCAGGAGAACTCCAGTTCCAGGAGAACTCCAGTTCCAGGGGAATCCAAAACCCTCTTCTGACCTCCGTGGCATTGCACGACACGGGTGCACAAACCTGCATGCAGACAGTACAATCATACACATACAGAAATAAATAAAATTAAATAAAACAATTTAAAAAAGAAAAAAAGAAAGAAAGAAAAGACTCCCTAAATCTGACATAAGCTGCACAAGAAAGAAGATCGACAATTGGCAAATGGGACCTCATTAAAATCAAAAGATTTTGTTCATCAAAAAAAAAAAAAAATCAAGGAAGTCAAGAGAAAACACACAGAGTGGAAGGATAACTTCACTGCAGATATATCTGACAAAGCATTAATTTCCAGAGTATCTAAGCTACTCAAAAAACAAAGAAGAAAGAAAAGAAATGAATCACTCAAAAGATGGAGCAAAGAACTCAATAGAGACTTCACAGTGGACGAATTTGAGATTCCTGAGAAACATCTCAAAAATTGTTCAACATCACTAATAATTGGTAAAATGCAAATTAAGACGACTTTAAGATATCATCTCACTCCGATAAGACTGGCCAGCATCAAGAAAACAAAGGATATCAAATACTGGAGAGGTTTGGAGAAAGGAGAACACTCATCCATTGCTGGTGGGAATGTAAACTTGTACACCCACTATGGAAAGCACTGTGGAGAACCCTTACAGGAGTCAAAATGAGCTTGTCATTTGACCCAGTCATACCACTCCTGAGCATATACCCACAAGACTCATCTTACTGTAAAAATACATACACAGCTATATTTATTGCAGCTCTGTTCACAATAGCAAAAAGCTGGAACCAAACCAAAAGCCCATCAACTGACTAGTGGATAGAGAAAATGTGGTATATGTATACAATGGAGTTCTATGCAGCCCTAAAGAAAGTCAACACCTGGGGATGGAGTGATGGCCTAGCGGTTAAGAGCGCCGACCGCTCTTGCAGAGAACCCGGGTTCGATCCCCAGCACCCACATGGCGGCTGAGAGCCGTCTGAAACTCCAATTCCAGGAGAACTCCAGTTCCAGGGGAGTCCGACGCCCTCTTCTGACCTCCGCGGCATTGCACATCACGGGTGCACAGACTTGCATGCACACAATACATTCATATACGTACGGAAATAAAAAAAAAATAAAAAAAAAAAGAAAGTCAACATCATGAACTTTGCAGGTAAATGGATATAGCTAGAAGACATTATATTAAGTGAAGTAACACAGTCCCAGAAAAACAAACGACAAATGGTACCCCTCATATGTGGATGCTAGCACCAATATTCCAGTTATAAATATTTCTTGTGGAGAGGGATGCATATTAAAAGAACAACAACAGAAAAACTGCATCAGAAAACTGACTGAAATGGTGAATCAGGAAGGGTGAGAGGGGCAGGAGAGGGACACAGGTGTATATTTGATTAATACATATTTAATTGACATGAGTTCAACAAACATCCAATTTTGCCCAGACTCTGTCTACAGGTTACATGGTGTTTTAGGACTTAATAAAAGTAAATATTTGTATAATAAACAACATTGTTTTAAAGGTTCTGATAAAAAAGTTAATGCACCTGAGTTATTTGGAAATATAAATTGTTGTTGTCAACATTTGTTTTACTTAAAATCTGTATAACAATAACTTTGGGATTGACACATACAAATGTTCTCTATAATTTTTCTGTTGTACAATATCACCTTTTATCATTCTCTTTTACCAGTAGGATGATTTAACTTAAAAAATTAAGTTTACTTCGCAAGTTAAGAACATACCATCACCCAAAACAGCACAGTTGAATTTGATGAAATCTGCACCTCAACTCCAGCCTATAGGTATGTGTAATACAACTGCCTTTTTGAAACTCATATGTCAAAAAAACAATAACCTAAAATAAAAAGGTCACTGGCTGCAAAGGCGAAGGGCCTTGTAACAACTATTTATAATGAGTCCTAATGAAACTTACCTTGTAGGTGCCGCAAGGTTTTAATACGAAAGACTTTCTTACCTCCCCCAATAGAACAAGGAGAAAAATGATGATGACGAGGTCCTTCTCTACCTGTAAATTGGAGTCAAATCTTATAGAGGTAATCTCTTATAAAACCAATAAAACTGCTTTCTTTAATTGACTAATAGACATAGGAACTGTGAAAAGTATTATTCTCTATTCAGATCCAAATATAATACTAAAGTCTCCTTAAGCTATGCACATAAGCAAAATATATTAATACAGAAGAGCTCTTATATCAGTAATGGATTATTCTACCAAGGAGATGTTGGTCAGGGGATCCAAGCCCCCACAAAAGGTAAAGGCTTCTTCCCTGTAAACTGGGATACCTGCACGAAGAGAGGTGATAAGTCCCTGCTGTAAAAGACAAGATGTAAGCATGGGAAAGATGCATTGAGACTGCACTTGCAAGTGTAAGGTTGGTCTCTGGAATACCAGAGAGGGTTACCAAAGCCACTAAACCAATAAAGCAAATATAGGTCTCCTTGAGTCAAGTAAGACTCCTCCATCAGCACCAGCTACACCTCACCTGCCTGGAAATACTGTGCAGCAGTGGCAGTCATATGCCTGTATATACCAAATCTAATTGGCTATTAGCTCTCTCCTTGGAGGAATAAACCATGGTGGATGTCACAAGCTTACATCCTCTTGTGGTTAGGAGATATTATAAGGCACGGTAGGACCCTGTCATATTTGACAGAAAAAAATGTAATTCATGGATTAACATACCATCCAAACATCTGTGTCTATACCAAAGTAACCTACCATAACAATTAGTACTGTTTAAATACCTATATATCTAATTGTTTGTAATTCATTAGTAGGATTGAAAGGTTATTCCTGGACAAACTATTAGCCCATAAAAGGAAACAGCCAGAATTTACTAGAGTCCAACGCAACAGCTCCAGAGAAAGTAGACTGTTTTGCTTCTCGTCCACCTGTGCCCCTTTTCAAAGCCTAGGGAACAATCTGGGGAAGAGGGGGCAAGATAGAATGTAAGGGCTGCAATTGGGGTGAATGTTGAAACTACAGCAATATAGTCTGGACACTCATCGGATCAACTTGATTGAACTTAGAAGCCCCCCTGGCTGGATGGTGGGACCCATGGGCTGTGTAGATTTGGGCACAACTGCTTGCAAATTGGTTTTACATGAAGGATACTTGTACTCATAAATTATTACTTATTGTTAAAAAATGAAAAAAATAAAGTATTAATAAAAAAAAAGTCTGAGGCTAATAGTAGGTTGACCAGATTCCTCTGAGTGAACCCTCAGTAAAGGTAATTTTGAGACACAAACCTAACTCAAACCTGATTCTGTAGGCAAGTTTGTATATTTGTGTGTGTGTGTGTGTGTGGTGTGTGTGTGTGTGTGTGTGTGTGTGTGTGTGTGTGATTTGGTTCAGGGTTCAGGAATGAAATGTGCTGATGCACATGCAGATCTAAATATGGTCAAATATATTATGTAATTCACACAAAAATCAAAAAAGCCATTATGATAGGAAAGTATTTTTTAAGGAGAAAAAATGATTTAAAATGAGGAGAATTATTCAATAGAAATGTTTGTCAGTGCACTTTATAGGAAAACTATCTGTGTTTTCAACTCCATCCACGTTACTGGAACATTTTCTGTCATCAGATTCTACTAAGGATTCTGATAATTTTCATATGTAAAATATTTATAATTTTAAAGTTCAGGGGATTTGAAAATGCCTATTTTTTAATAAACCCCTATGTATATACATACTTATTTTGCTACATAAAATGTTGTGGTTTTTTTTTTTTCACTTGAGAGAACAACAAATGAACCCTAAACCCAACAGACAGGAAGAAATAACAAAAATCAGAGCAGAAATCAATGATATAGTAACAAAAATAACAAATAAAATCAATGAATCCAAAAGCTTTTTCTTTGAAAAAAAATAAACAAAATAGACCACTAGCCTAGTTAACCAAAAAAAAGAGAGAGCAACTCCAATTCAATAGTCTTCATGATGAAAGGGGAAACATATCAACATACAAAGAAAAGAACCAGAAAATCATATGGGAAAACTTCAAAAATCTATACTCCAGTAAATTGGAAAACCTAAGAAAAATGGTTGAATATATGAAATCCTGGGAACCAACAATGCTTAACCAAGAAGATATTGACAGATTAAATAGACTCATAGTATTAGAGGAAATTGACAATGTAATTAAAACCTCCCAACTAAAAAAGCCCTGGTCCAGATGGTTTCCCAGCAGAATTCTAAAAAACATTTAAGAGGTTTTACAGGCATTGCTACTCAAACTTTTTAGAAGGATACAAAAAGAGGGAATTCTCTCAAACTCCTTTTATGAAGCCAGCATCACTCTAATACCAAAGCCATGCAAGGATGCAAGCAAAAAAGAAAACTATAGATAGACATATCTCACTTATGAATATAGATGCAAAAATACTCAACAATATATTGCAAATCGCATACAGATGCACATCAAAAAGATCATCCATCATGATCAAGTTGGATTCATACCACAGATGCAGGGATGGTTCAACGTTTGTAAATCAATAAATATCGTAAAACACATAAATGGACTGAAAGACAAAAACCACACAATCATCTCAATTGATGTAGAAAAAGCCTTTGACAAGATCCAGCATCCCTTCATGTTTAAAGTCCTAGAGAGAACAGGACTGAAAGGAACATTCTTCAACCTGATCAAAGCCACATATAGCAAGCCCACTGCCAACATCATCCTAAATGGAGAAAAATTGGAACCATTTCCCTTAAAGGCGATAACCCAGCATGGCTTCCCCCTATTGCCACTCCTCTTCAACATAGTGCTCTAAACATTTGCTAGGGCAATAAGACAAGAGAAGGAAATTAAAGGATTATTAATCAGAAAAGACGAAGTTAAGCTATCCCTCTTTGCAGATGATATGATAGTTTACCTAAGGGATGCTAAAAACTCCACCAGAAAACTTGTAGAAATGATTAAGAGATTTAGTAAAGTGTCAGGCTACAAAATCAACCTAGAAAAATCAGTAGTCTTTCTTTACACTGACAATAAACATGTGAAGAAGGAATAAAAGGGGACCTTCCCACTCACAATAGCCTCAAAAATAATAAGATACCTAGGAACAAATGCAACCAAAGATATCAAAGATCTCTACAACAAAAAATTCAAACCCCTGAAGAAGGAGATTGAAAATGACATCAAAAGATAGAATGATCTTCCAAGCTCATGGATTGGGAAAATTAATATAGCAAAAATGTCCATTTTCACCAAACTGATATACAGATTCAATGAAACCCCAATCAAAATCCCTATGATCTTCTTCACAGATTTGGAAAAAAAAATCGTTAAATTCACATGGAAAAACAAAAGACCCCGAATAGCTAAAGACACCCTGAGTGAAAAATGTAATACAGGGGGTATTGCCCTACCAGACTTCAAACTATATTACAGGGCCATAGTCATGAAGACAGCCTGGTACTGGCACAAAAACAGACCAGTTGACCAATGGAACAAAATTGAAGATCCGAACTTGAGCTCGTACAATTTCAGCCAACTCATACTTGACAAAGGGGCAAAAAAACCCTCAGTGGAGGAAGGATAGCATCTTCAGCAAATGGTGCTGGCAAAATTGGATCACCATTTGTATAAGAACAAAATTAAACCCATACCTCTCACCCTGTATGAAAATAAACTCCAAGTGGACCAAGGATCTCAAAATGAAGCCTAAAACCCTGAAGGTGATAAAAGAAATAGTTGGCAACAACCTACAAAACTTAGGTGTAGGAGAAGACTTTCTAAATCAGACAGCAGCTGCAAGGGAAGTAAGGTAATCAGTTGACAAGTGGGACCTCATAAATCTCAAAAGCTTCTGTACAGCGAAAGAAAAAATCAAGGAGGTGAAGAGAAAGCCCACAGAGTGGGAAGAAATCTTTACCAGCCATACAGCTGACAGAGCATTAACATCAAGAATATATAAACTACTCAAAAAACAAAGTAAGAAGACAAATGACCTACTCAAAAGATGGAGTTAAGAGCTGAACAGAGACTTCACTAGGGAGGAATTAAGGATGACTGAGAAACATCTTAAAAAGTGTTCATAATCATTAATAATTAAGGAAATGCAAATTAAATCCACTCTCAGATACCATCTTACTCCAGTATGGCTAGCTAACATCAAGAAAACAAAAGACAACAGATGCTGGAGGGGTTGTGGGGAACGGGAACAGTCATCCACTGCTGGTGGGAATGTAAACTTTTACAACTATGGAAAGCAGTGTGGAGAACCATTTAAAGACTCTGAATGAGTTTACTACTTGACCCAATCATACTACTCCTGGGTATATACCCCAAAGACTCATCCTACTGCAAAGATACATGCACATCCATGTTTATTGCAGCTCTCTTCACAATAGCAAAGAGCTGGGACCAACCCATATGCCCCACGAGTGGATGATAAAAATGTGGTACATCTACACAATGGAGTAATATTAAGTGGTAAAGAAAGTTGGCATTATGAATTTTGCAGGTAAATGAATGGAGCTCAAAGCCATTATGCTGAGTGAGGTGACACAGTCACAGAAAGACAAATAGAGAATGGTTTCCCTCATTCGTGGATGCTAAAACCAAATCACCCAGATAAAAGGCAAGCTAAATGACAGTATGGTTATATTTTTGTTTATCTGAAAACAACTATGTTTTTATAATGTGAATCTCTCAATGGTCTCTAGAATCCACCCACCAATTATTTTCAGATTCTGTAATTACTGTATATGGGTGGAGAGTATGTATCCATATTTTAGAGTAATATGAAATTAATGGAGGAAAATATGAATTCCTAAGCATAAAGATACAGGACAGTTATGGCAGAATGCATGATCTGGGATGGGATGGGGTCGGGTGGGGGGAAGGGATAGGGGAATATGCCTGCACAGAAATGAAAAATGATGTATGAAATACATAAAACATCAATAAATAAATTAAAAAAAATTTTTTTGAGACAAGGTCTCTCTGTATCCCTGGCTGGCCTGGAACTTGCCATCTCGGTGGCCTTGATCTCAACGAGATCCATCTGTCTCTGCCTCACAAGTACTTGTATTGAAGGCATGCTCTACTATGCCTGGTTTAAAACACTTTTAAACAAGTGCTGTAAAATGACACCTAATGTTGTCCTGATTCACAGTGATATTGTGTAGTAACCAGAATTATATGAAAATGAAACCTATTCCTATAAATGAAGTTCCTTTTATTTGCTCAAAAAAATCTGATGATATAGAAAATAATCATTGAACCTTGCCCTTTGCATGTGTTGAATTCATATTCTTCCTGTTTCAAAAAAAACTACAGAAGGCATGACAATTCTAGTATGTTAAAGTCAGAGGTTGAGAGGTAGTATTCACTACAAACAGTGCTGAATTAAATAAGATAAAAGAGACAAAATTGTGTTTATTCAGTAAGTTTCAAAATGTGAAATTTCAGCCAAATTAACTGTACAGTTAAAATGTACAAATTTGTGTTTTCAGTGCAGCAAGGTGGTAATGACAAATCTCATGGCACTAGGGTTCAGGATCTCTGTTTAAAATTAGAAGGAATGAAGAACAACACATTTGAGAGAATAATAGGCTAGTGTAAAATGGGTAATATTAAATGGAAATAAATAGCAAGGTACTTCAGGAGAATACTTAATATTTTTTTTCCAAGAAAGAAATGATAGATCTCTAGAAAAAGCTTCCCACAGAGCCGTATTAAATAAACCATTTGGAAGAGGAGAAGGAATTGAAAAGATGGTGTTTTCCATACAAAGGAACAATAGTACTACCAAGTCATATAGGTAAAACCTAGGGAAACTATAACAAGTTAAGAGTAAATCCCAAATTTTCTACTATGTTGACAAAACACGTATGCTGTAGTTATGCTATATTATTGATGGGTGTCACAAAGCAAAAGAAGGCGGTAAATCAGTTTAGAAATAATACCAGTTTTGAGTAGTCCAAAGTTAAATGCCCTGAGCTAATATGATTTTGGCAAGCATTTTGAAAGTATAATAGCTGAAATATTATATCCTTCTTTTATAAAATTTGTATTTTTTGTGTATTTCACACAAAACATCTTAATCATTTTTACTTGAAAAATTTTATTGATATTTTGTATATTTCATACATCATTTTTCAGTTCAATTTAGACATATTTCCCTTTCCCTTACCCCCACCCCGCCCCAGTTCATGCATTCTGCTGTACATGTCCTGCAACTTTCTCACAGTCTTTTTAGTTTTTCTCTGCAGAGCTTTATTGTTTTGAGCAGAATTTAACTGTATCAATTCATTCTTTGACCCAGTCCTTATGTTGCTGTTGTTCCTACCATCCCCCTCTGCAAACTGCCACAGCCACCCCCACTGGAATTCATGCATTCTGTCATTTGTGTTAATGCCTAATGAGTCATCTTAATGTTTCCAGATGTCTCTCAGTGGACGTTCATACAGTTTTAATCAGGCTATACAGATTTCCTCCATTTAAGAAGATATATCCTCACAACAAAGTAATCAGCTTCCAGTAATTCTTCAGCCAAGATTGGGGCATGGGCCTTGTATATCCTGACACAATTGCAATAGATACTTAAGTGCATGGTTTCAGGAGCCTGCAAGGCACTATTTCCATTTAATTATGCACCTCCTCCCTGGCTCTTACACGCTTTCATTCCTTATCTTCTGCAACTGTTCCTGAGCCCAGGGTGGGTGGAGTTTAATATAGGAGTCTTGTCCAAGACAACACTCTACACACTCCTTTTCTTTATGCTTTGTCCTTTGTGTCCTTTTGTGCACATGGCCCTCTTTAGCATGAAGCAGCTTCATTGAGGAGAATTAATAGATCCATTACTGTTGTCACTACCCCTTGGTCCCCTATGTTCCAAGAGCCTTAGATATACAAATTGCATTAATTATGTCCCAATTAGGCTTGGGGAATTCACATTGTCTGTGTATGACTCCTAGTGGAAATATGTAATTATTTTCATTTGTTGCAAAAGACGTTCCTCGGATGAGTAGTAACTGTGACACTTGTTTGTAAATATAAAAATCACTATTTCATACATATTAAGAAATTACATTTGTCTGAGGATGTGACAGTCTGGGATTTTCTCTAAGATCATTTATTATTATTTTTTTTAATTTATTCTTGTATGTGTATGAATGTATTGTCTGCAAGTAAGTTTGTGTTGTGCAATGCTGCGGAGGTCAGAAGAGGGTATCAGATTCCCCTGGAACTGTATTTAAAGACAGTTCTCAGCTGCCATGTGGGTGTTGAGAATCGAACCAGGGTCCTCTGCAAGAGCAGTCAGCGCTCTTAAATGCTAGGCCATCTCTCCAGCAGGATTTTCTTTAAGATCTATGAGCACTCCAGCCATGTGTATTTAGTTATGTTTATTGTATCACAAATGAGTTCCTCATTACAGCCATCTGTAGTTATGTCTATTGTATCACAAATGTCTTCCCTCACATTGAGTGTGCTTTAAGTCCAATTAGGTAGCTGATCCTTAACCCCAAGATAAAAGTGGCACAACTGTCCCAAGTTAGTCTGCTGTGCTCTTCAAGGTTGTGAATATTAGGCAGTAAAGCTGGAGTTCCACCATAAATTGATGTTCTCCCTTAACAGCATGGATAGTCCTCTCCAACTATATTAAAGCTGGTCTTCAGAGACATTTGATTCCAGCTCAGTTCCAGTTCCATTGCTCCAAATCCTGTGTCTAAAGTATGTCCTGTCTTCAGTAATTGGTCCAATAATTCAAGTTCTGAGAGTCAATCAGGGCTGTGGCAATAGCCTGTTGTAATCTAGGGAATCTCTTGGGCTACCCTGGCCAATAACTCAAAAGGAGGTTTATTTTGCCTTGAATTGTTTCTTGTTATATAACCTTCAGATATACACACGGACTTCTATAAGGATACTATATGTGTAATTGATTAGTAGGTTTTTGGACTAATATTCTCTCTTTTTAAAAATATACTAAATAGGCCTTATTCCCTCTATTCTTTCTCTCTTTTTCAATATTGCTGTCCTCCCTCCCCATTTAAAATATCCCAATTTTCTCCATTGCTTCCTTGATAATACCTATCTCCCATGTCCCCCTTCCTCCCCTCTTGATCTCCTTCTTTCATTTTACCCCAATTGTTCCTTGTGTCACCTTCCTTCTCCCTGCCCCATTTAAATACTCCAATTTTACCCATTTCTCCCTTAGTAACACCTGTCACCTACTGCTCTTTTCTCTCAGGTTCCTTCTTTCTCTTACCTCCCTGGTTACTTTCCATTTTCCTGGATCCTTCAGTTCCATAAGAATATATACTCATATATAAGGATTTGATGCTAGGATCCACAAATGAGGGAGAACACACATTGTGGTTTTTGAGTCTGTTTTACTTCACTTAATACAATAGTTTCTAGTTTACCTTCTGGCTACGTATATAGTAGACTAAGGATGCAAGGCTGAAGTAGAGTCAACAATTTATTGAGGGAGCCAGAAATGTTAAGGGACTAATATATAAATAATTCTAATGTTTCCCTTCCCCATACATAGTAATTTTTATTTTATGTTTGGGCTATAATCTCTGGCCTGTCCTACATCAGACCACAAACACTCTTTGGTGATTATTTTCCAAAAGTTATATATGAAAGGCTGATATTACAAAAAAATTAAGTTAAAAATTTTAGACAGGCGTTCTGTCACATGCCTTTAATCCCAGCACTCAGGAGAGAGAGGCAGATGGACACTTGTGAGTTCAAGACCAAACAGGTCTACATAGCGAGTTCCAGGGCAGCTGGCACTACAAGGGGACCTTGTCTCGAAAAGAAAATTAAAAAAAATAGTTGGAGATATTTTGATTTTGTTCAATTGCAAGTTTTACACTAAATGATGCAGAGATCTAAAATCCTGACAAAGTAAATATGTTGAATTTGATCTAATGCATAATAAATAAAACATTATTTGTAGTGAAGATGAGAAATCAAAAGGAAAAATTTACATCTCATGGGAAGTACACTGAGGAAAGCAATTTAATCAATCTAAAAATGCTTTTAAAAATCCATGTCTATATCATTCATCAGAAAGTTAGGTCCTGAGTGAGCATTATTTCCTTGGGGTTTGGGTTTGTTTTATTTGTTTTTGTTTGTTTGATTGTTTGTGTGTGTATGTGTGTGTGTGATTTACACATATTCTTTGAAAATAGCCTAGTGGCACCGGGCGTGGTGGTGCATGCCTTTAATCCTAGCACGTGGGAGGCAGAGGCAGGTATATCTTTGTGAGTTCAAGGCCAGCCTGGTCTACAGAGTGTGTCCCAGGACAGCTGAGGCTACGGGGACACCCTGTCTCAAAAAGACAAAAAAAAAAAAAAAAAGAAAATAGCCTAGTGGATTTAAGTGTCTAGTATTCTCCAAAGGCCCTTTTTTTTTTTTTTTTTTTTTTTTTTTTACCTATTTTCCGTGTTGTGTACTTAAAATATCTGACCAACAGCAACCTAAGCAACGGTTTTATTTTTGCTTATTTTTTTTACCTTTGGAACAGGCCCACTTTTATTTTTAACAATAAGTAATAAGTTTATGAGACAAGCACCTTCATGTAAAACCAATTTGACAAGAGCATGCCCAAACCCACACAGCCCAAGTCTCCCACCTCCAGCTGGGGGGCTTATGATGGCAATCAGTTGATCAAATAAGTGTCCAGACTATGTTTCTGTGTTTCACCATTCACCCCAATTCAGCCTTACATTTACCACACCCCCTCTTCCCAATTGTTCCCTAGCTTAGAAAAGGGGGAACAGGTGACGAGAGCAAAAAAGTCCCTTTCTCCTGGAGATGTTGATTTGGACTTGATCATTCTGGTGTTTTCTTTCATGGGTGACAGTTTGTCACAGGAATAATTTTCAATCCTGCTAATGAAGCACAAGCAATTAGATATATAGGTATTTAAACAGTACTAATTATTATGGTAGGTTACTTTGGTATAGACACAGCTGCTTGGATGGTATGCTAATCCATGAATTATATTTTTTCTGTAAAAGATGACAAGGTCTTACTCTGGCTTATAACTTCTCCTAACCACTAGAGGATGTAAGCTTGTGGCATCAGCCATGGGTTATTACTCCAAGGAGAGAGCTAATAGCCCATTAGTTTTGGGGTATACAGACATGTGGCTGCCACTGCTGCACAGTATTTCCAGGCAGGTGAGGTGTAGCTGATGCTGATGGAGGAGTCTTGCTTGACTCAAGGAGACCAATTTTTGCTTTTAGGTTTAGTGGCCTTTGGTAACACTTTCTGGATTTCCAGAGACCAACTGTACACTTGCATGTGTGGTCTGAATACATCTTTCCCATGCATGCATCAGGTCTTCGACAGCAGGGCCTTATTGCCCCTCTTTTTGCAAGTATCCCAGTTTACAGGCAAGAAGCCTTTACTTTTTGGGGGGGATTGTATCCCCTGACCAACATCTCCTTGGCAGAATAATCCATTGCTGATATCAGAGCTCTCCTGTATTAATATATTTTGCTTAAATGCACAGCTTAAAAACTTTAGTATTATATTTGGCTCTGAATAGAGAATAATCCTTCTCACATTTCCTATGGCTATTAGTCAATTAAAGAAAGCAGTTATATCAGTTTTATAAGAGATTAACTTTATAAAAGTCAGCTCTAAGTTACAGTTAGAGAATGACTACGTTACCATCATGTATTTCTTTGTTCTATGAAAAGGAGGTAAGAAAGTCTCTCATATTAAAACTTTGTGGCACCTAGAAGGTAACGTTCATTAGCACTCATTATAAACAGTTATTACAAATAGGATCCACAGAGACGTTTGATGTTTGTAGCAGTCTGAGGCTTTTCTTCCTTTTAATGCTTAGATGGGCCAACTTCTCTGCTGGTATTTCTTGGAACATCCTGCTAAGTGAAGAGCTGTATCTTTTCTTTCTCAGCCATTAAGTTGGTGATGTTACACATATTTTCCAATAGTTAGTTATAAGATTTAAATTGAAAATTTGACAAAATGGTTTAATATATAACTGTATCCCACCTTTTTTATTTTAGATTTTTTTTTGACCCATGAGTTTCAAAAAGGCAGTTGTAGTATACATACCTAAAGGCAGGAATCAAGGTGTATATTTCATTAAGATTACCAAAGCTTTTCTAGGTGACTGTAAGTTGTTAATTTAGGAAGTAAGCTTAATTCCTTAAGTTTAATTATCCTACATGTTAAAAAGAATGTTACAAGATGATGCTATATTACACAAAAATTATAGAGAACATTTGTATATGTTAATCCCAATGTTATTGTTATACAGATTTTAAGTAAAACAAATATGGACAACAATTTATATTTCCATTTAACTTAGATATGTTACCATTTTTATTAAAACATTTAAACCAATGTTGTTAAATATAGATATTTTTACTTTTACTGAGTCCTAAAGTACCATGTAGTTTGTAGATAGAGTTTGGGCAAAATTTGATACTCATTAAACTCACATCAGTTAAATATACACTAATCGAATATAGACACGTGTCCCTCTCCCACCCCTCCCAACCCTCCAGATTCACCATTTCAGACAGTTTTTGATGCAGTCTTTCTATTCTTGTTCTTTCCAATATGCACCCCTCCCCACAAGAAATATATACAACTGGATTATTGACGCTAGCACCACAGATGAGGGATACCATTCTTCATTTGTTTTTCTGGGACTGTGTTACTTCACTTATTACAATGTCTTCTAGCTGCATCCATTTACCTGCAAAGTTCATGATGTTATCTTTCTTTACTGCTGAATTGAACTCCATTGTGTACATGTACAACATTTTCTTTCTCCACTCATCAATTGAGGGATATTTGGGTTGGTTCCAGCTTTTTGCTATTGTAAACAGAGGTGCAATAAATAGAGCTGTGCATGCAATTCTGTAGTAAGATGTGTCTTGTGGGTATATACCCAGGAGTGGTATGACTGGGTCAAAGGACAAGCTCATTTTGAGTCTTCCAAGAGTTCTTCATACTACTTTTCATAGTGGCTGTAAAAGTTTACATTCCCACCAGCAATGGGTGAGTGTTCCCTTTTCCACACAATCTATCCAGAACTTGGTATCATTTATTTTCTTGATCCTGACCAGTCTTATCAGAGTGAGATGATTAGTGGTTTTAATTTGCATTTCCCTAATTATTAGTGATGTTGAACAATTTTTGAGATGTTTCTCAGCCATCTCTAATTCCTCCTCTGTGAAGTCTCTATTCAGTTCTTTGCTCCATATTTTGAGTGATTCATTTGTTTTCTTTCTTCTTTGTTTTTTGAATAGTTTGTATACTCTAGAAATCAATGCTTTGTCAGATGTATCTGCAGTGAAGGTTTCCTCCCACTCTGTGGGTTTTCACTTCACTTCCTTGTTTGTTTCTTTTGACGTACAGAAGCTTTTGAGTTTAATGAGGTCCCATTTGTCAATTGTATATCTTATTTCTTGTGCAGCTGCCATCTGATTTAGGAAGTCTTTTCCTATGCTTATGTCTTGTACTCTGCTGCCAATTTTTTCTTCTATCACCTCCAAAGATTTGGCTTTCACGTTGAGGTCTTTGATCAATCTGGAATTGACTTTTGTACAGGGCGAGAGGTAGGGGTTTAATTTCATTCTTCTACAGGTGGTGATCCAGTTTTGCCAACACCACTTACTGAAGATGCTGTCTTTCCTCCATTATGTCTTCTTGGCCCCCTTGTTGAATATGAAGTGGCTGAAATTGTATATGCTCAGGTTTGGATCTTCAGTCTTATTCCATTGGTCAACTGTTCGTTTTTGTACAGTACCAAAGTCAAGTAATCCCTTTTTGCTGATGATGTGATCGTTTACTTAAGGGATGATAAGACCTACAACAGAAAAATCCTAGAAATATTAAGAGCTTCAGTAAAGTGGCAGGATACAAAATAAATCTAGAAAAATCAGTAGCCTTTCTTTACACCAACAACAAGCAACTGAAGAAGGAATACAAGGAGACCTTCCCACTCAAAGTAACCTCAAAAACAATAAAATACCGAGGAAGAAACCTAACCAAAGACACCAAGGATCTCTAAAACGAAATTTTTAAACCCCTGAAAAAGGAAATTGAGGAAGACATCAGATGGTGGACAAAGCTCCCATGCTCATGGATTGGGAAAATAAATAGAATAAAAATGTCAATCTTCCCCAAACTAGTGTACAGATTTAATGCAATCCCAATCAAAATCCCCAAGGGTTTCTTCACAGGCTTGGAAAAAGAAATCCTTAATTTCGTTTGCAAAAACAAAAGACCCTGAATAGCCAAAGCAACCCTGAGCAAAAAGAGCAATGCAGGGCAAATCTCTATACCAGACTTCAAACTATACTACAGGGCTATAGTGATCAAAGTAGCTTGGCTTATCTTCTACAGGAAGCTCGAGATAGGGGTGAATGCATGGCGGCTGGAGTATGAGGTCACTGTTCTCTTTTCTTCCATGGTGAAGAATAAGAGAACAAAGGAAGATAATTTTCAGGTATCTCTTTATTTTTGATGCAGTCCACAAGCCCCAGGAATAGGGGTAACCATGTGTAGGTTTTCCAATCTCAATTAGACTAGGGAAGGTAATTATTTTCAGGACTTATCCGTTTGAAAATACAGGTCCTGTCAAATGGACATTCCAAATTAGACACCACACACTATAATTGCTGTGTTTTTCATTTATGCAGCCAATGGATGCATTTACAACATACAAAAGAAGAAATGAATATCCTTAATATATCACTAAGACACTAAGATACTAATATTCTGACAAGAGCTACAAAAACCCCATACTTATACAAATCACAAAGAATATATGCTATGTCACAGATTCTTTCGTCATGATAGAGTGGATTAAGTTGTAGAGTGGAAGGAAATTTGTCAACATGTAATTATGATGATTGTATGTGAAGTGAATTTAGGGAACTTATTTCTCTTCTCTCGCTTTTGATTTTCCTTTATGAAAGGGGATTTTTTTTTGTTTTTAAGACATGTTTTGTGGATCAATATGTATGATAAAGTTGCACAGTGGCTAAAAAATTACAAGAAAATAGTTAGGTAACTCTGTGAATATACATGCATGCACAAACTCACACAAATACACACACATATTTCATGTATAGTTTACAATGGGAAATTTGTATTTATATATAAATATCAACACATTGAGAAATAAATCTTGAGGCTGAAACAAAGATCCATTTTTTTTCTTTTTTTCATTTACATTTAATTTTTTATGTTTATTTTTTTTTATTTTTAAGGGATTCTACAATATAATGACACAGTTGTTTGCAGATAACATTGATGTTACGCAGTATGTCGTACAATTAGGTAACTGGTGCATTTTGCAAGTATCTATGTCCAAATTTTGAAAAACCCAAGGTTCCCATAGTCCAATTGGAGAAGCTTGTATGCACAGGCATGTTGATCAGTTAGGAGTCCAGACTATATTCCTGTAGTCTCATGATTCACCCCTATCTCTCTGCAGCCCTTACAATCTACCATGCCTCCTCTTCAGCAGTTTGTTCCCTGGGCTTTGGGAAAGGGGTACAATTGGGTGAGAAGAAAACAGTCTAATTTCTTTGGAGTTGTCATTTTGGACTCCAGTCTGTTCAGGTTGCTTCCCTTCACGGATTGACAGCTTTTCCAGTGATACTCTTTTTAGTCATACTAACAAAGCACAAGCTGTTGGATGTACAGGCATTTAAGCAGTACCAATTTTTATGTCAAGCTAAGCTGTGAGCATAGACACAGATGCTTGGATGGTATGCTAATCCGCAAACTGTGGTTTCTCTATAAAGGGTGACAAGTTCTTATTGTGGCTTATAACATCTCCTAACCACTAGAGGACATAAGCTTGTGGCATCTGCTGTGAGTTATTCCTCCAAGGAGAGAGCTAATAGCCAAATAGATTTGGGATATATATAGACACTTGGCTGCCACTGTTGCACAGTATCTCCAGGCTGTTGAGGTGTAGCTGATATTGACAGAGGAGTCTTGCTTGTCTCAGGGAGACCAATATTTTGCTGTATTGCTTTAGTGGCCTTTGGTAACGCTCTCTAGCATTTCAGAGGCCAGTTGTACGCTAGCAAGTGACGTCTCATAACATTTTTCATGCTCACACCAGGTCTTCGACAACAGGGACTTACTGCCTTTCTCCTTGCATATATCCCACTTATAGGCAAAAGGCCTTTATAATTTGGGGGGGGGGGGGTTTGAATCCCCTAGCCAACATCTCCTAGGCAGAATAATTCATTGCTGATGTCAGAGCTTTCCTGTAGTAATATATTTTGCTTAATTACACAACTTATAAACACTTTACTATTGAATTTGGCTCTAGATAGAGAAATATCCTTTCACAGTTCCTATGCCTATCAATCAGTTAATACGTTGTGCCTGTTTTATAGGAAATTACCACTGTAACAATTGGCTCTAGTTTACAGTTAGGGAGTGGTTTCATTACCATCATGTTTTTCTTTTTCCTATAAAGGGGAGAGGTAGGAAGGTTTCTCAGTATCTGGAAGGTAAACTTCATTAGGGCCCATTATAAACAGTTAACCCCAATAGTATTCAGAGAGATGCTCAGTGTCTGTGACTCAGGCAGTCTGAGGTTCCTCTTTCTTTAATGTTCAGATGGGTCAACCTCTCTGCTGGCATTTCCCAGTCCATCCTGCATAGCCATAAGTTGTATGTTTTCAGGCATTTAGATTGGTGATTTTTACCTGTGGGAACATAAAATTCTCCTCCCATTGTTAGTTTCAAGATCTCAAAAATTGAAAATTTATCAATAGGATTGGAACACAGAGTTTTCCATTTGTATCCCAGAAAGGATAGTACCCCACCTCCCACCTCCCTCTTTTTTTTTTTTTTTTTTTCTTTTTAGGTTTTTGTTTTGACCTATAGATGCCTAAGTTGTATTACACATACCCATAAGCAGGAGCCAAGGCATAAGCTTTCATTAAATTTACCCAAACTGTTTCTCATTGACTGTATGCTACTTATTTGGGAAGGAAATTTAAGCTTAGTTCCTTTAAATTGTCCTACAAGTAAAAGAAAGTGTTATAATGTGATGTTGTGTAATTCAGAAAAAATATATAGGCCATTTGTATACCTTAACCCAATACAAATTATAAATAAAACCAATTAACATTTTATATTCCCAATTAGTTCAGTTGTATTACCATTTCCACCAAAACCTACACCTAAATTTAACTAATCTAAACAATTCACTAAGCCTTAAAATATCCTATACTTGGTGGATAAAGCTTGGGCAGAGTTGAGTACCTGCTAAATAAATTTTACCCAATAAACACTTTGCTCTTTAACGCTATATGACTGGACTAAGACTTCTACTTATTTGGGAAGTAAAAATTTAAGCTTAATTCCTTTAAATTGTCCTACAAGTAAAAGAAAGTGTTACACTGTGATGTTGTGTATTTCAGAAAAATATAGAGACCAACCCAATACAAACTATAAATAAAACAACTAGCATTTTATATTCCCAGTTAGTTCAAATGTCAGTATCTAGCTCCTTTTTTTTTTTCTTTAGCACAAGAATCCTTCATATAAAACCAATTTGCAAGCAGTTGTGCCCCAGCCCACAGAGCCCAAGGCTCCCACCATCCAGCTGGAGGGGCTTGAATGTTCAATCAAGTTGATCAAATAAGTGTCCAGACTATATTGTCGTAGTTTTACCGTTCACCCCAATCGCAGCTCCTACAATATACCACTCCCCCTCTTCCACAGATTGTTCCTTAGGCTTAGAGATGGGGCACAGGTGGACAAGAAGCACAACAGTCTACTTTGTCTGGAGATGTCGTTTTGGACTCTAATCAGTTCTGGCTGTTTCCTTTCATGGGCTGACCGATTGCCCAGGGACAGGCTTTCAATCCTACTAATGAAGCACAAGCGATTAGATATATACGTATTTAAACATTGCTAGTTACTATGGTAGGTTACTTTGGTATAGACACAGATGTTTGGATGGTGTGTTAATCCCTGGATTACTTTTTTTTTCCCTGAGAGAGATGACAAGGCCTTACTGTGGCATATAAATCTCCTAATCACTAGAAGGTATAAGCTTGTGGCAACATCCACGAGTTATTCCTCCAAGGAGAGAGCTAATAATCAAATAAAGTTGGGATATACAGACATATGGCTGCCACTGCTGCACAGTATCTCCAAGCAATTGGGGTGTAGCTGATGTTGGTGGAGGAGTTTTGCTTGACTCAAGGAGACCAACATTTGGTTTATTGGTTCAGTGGCCTTTGGTAACACTCTCTGGTATTCCAGAGACCAACTGTATACTTGTAAGTGCGATCTCGATACAATCCTCCCATGGTTACATCAGGTCATTGACAGCAGGGCGGACCTTACCACCTCTTTTCTTGCAGATATCCCAGTTTACAGGCAATAAGCCTTAACCTTTTTTGGGGGGGGGGTTGGGTCCCCTGGCTAGCATCTCCTTGGCAGAATAATCCATTGCTGCTATCAGTGCTCTCTTGTATTAATTATATGAACTACTTAAAGAGACTTTAGTATTATATTTGTTTCTGAATAGACAATAATCCTTTTTACAGTTCCTATGTATATTAGTCAATTAAAGAAAGCAGTTTTTCCAGTTTTATAAGAGATTACTTCTATAACAGTCAGCTCTAATTTACCGTTAAAGGATGACTTCATTACCACCCTGTTTTTCTTTGTTCTATGAAAAAGAGGTAAGGAGGTCTCTCATATTGAAACTGTGCTGCACCTAGAAGGTAAAGTTCATTAGGACTCACTGTAAACAGATGTTACACCTATGGTCCTCAGAGATGTTTGATGCCTGTAGCAGTCTGAGGCTTTTCTTCCTTTTAGTGTTAAGATGGGTGAACTTCTCTGCTGGTATTTCTTGGTACAACCTACACGACGGAAGGCTGTATCCTTTCTTTCTCAGCCTTTGAGTTGGTGACGTTTTGACCTGTGGGAACATACAAATCTTTTCCCATGGTTAGTCTTAAGATTAAATTGAAAGTTTTTGACAAAAAGGTTTAATATGTAACTGTATCTCCCCTTTTTAAATTTTATTTTATTTTTTGACCCATGAGTCTCAAAAAGGCAGTTGTAGTATACATACCTATAGGCAGGGATCAAGGTGTAAATTTCATCAAATTTGTCCATTTTTTTGGGGGGGGGGTGAGTGCATGTTGTTAATTTGGGAAGCAAACTTAAATCCTTAAGTTAAATTATCCTACAGGTAAAAGAGGATGTTACAAGATGATACTGCATAACACAAAAATTATAGACAACATTTGTATATGTTAATCCCAAAGTTATTGTTATATAAATTTTGAGTAAAATACCATGTAATTTTAAATTAAATATACATTAATAGAATATAGACCCATGTCCCTCTCCCGCCCCTCCCACCCCTCCCGGTTCACCATTTCAGTCAGTTTTCTGATGCAGTCTTTCTGTTGTTGTTCTTTTAATATGCATCCCTCTTCACAAGAAATATTAATAACTGGGTTATTGATGCTAGCATCCACATATGAGGGATACCATTCGTCGTTTGTTTTTCTGTGATTGTGTTACTTCACTTAATATAATATCCTCCAGCTCCATCCATTTACCTGCAAAGTTCATGATATCATCCTTCTTTATTGCTGCATAGAACTCCATTGTGTACATGTACCACATTTTTTCTATCCACTCATCAGTTGAGGGGCATTTGGGTTGGTTCCAGCTTTTTGCTATTGTGAACAGAGCTGCAATAAATATAGCTGTGCATGTATTTCTGCAGTAAGATGAGTCTTGTGGGTATATACCTAGGAGTGGTATGACTGGGTCAAATGGCAAGCTCATTTTGAGTCTTCCAAGGGTTCTCCACACTGCTTTCCATAGTGGCTGTACAAGTTTACATTCCCACCAGCAATGGATGAGTGTTCCCCTTTCCCCACAACCTCTCCAGCACTTGGTATCATTTGTTTTCTTGATCCTGGCCAGTCTTATCGGAGTGAGGTGATATCTTAGAGTGGTCTTAATTTGCATTTCCCTAATTATTAGTGACGTTGAACAGTTTTTAAGATGTTTCTCAGCCATCTCTAGTTCCTCCTCTGTGAAGTCTCTATTCAGCTCTTTGCTCCATCTTTTGAGTGATTCATTTGTTTTCTTTTTTCTTTGTTTTTTGAGTAGTTTGTATACTCTGGAAATTAATGCTTTGTCAGATGTATCTGCAGTAAAGGTTTCTTCCCACTCAGTGGGTTTTCTCTTTACTTCCTTTATTGTTTCTTTTGATGTACAGAAGCTTTTGAGTTTAATGAGGTCCCATTTGTCAATTGTCGATCTTATTTCTTGTGCAGCTGCTGTCTGATTTAGGAAGTCTTTTCCTACACCTATGTCTTGTAGTCTGCTGCCAAGTTTTTCTTCTATTACCTCCAGAGTTTTGGGTTTCACGTTGAGGTCTTTAATCCATCTGGAATTGACTTTTGTGCAAGGCGAGAGGTAGGGGTTTAATTTCATTCTTCTACAAGTGGTGATCCAGTTTTGCCAGCACCACTTGTTGAAGATGCTGTCTTTCCTCCATTGTGTCTTCTTGGCCCCTTTATCAAATATGAGGTGGCTGAAGTTGTATGTGCTCAGGTTTGGATCTTCAGTTTTATTCCATTGGTCAACTGGTCTGTTTTTGTGCCAGTACCAAGCTGTTTTTATGACTATAGCCCTGTAGTATAGTTTTAAATCTGGTATAGAGATCCCCCCTGTATTGCTCTTTTCGCTCAGGGTTGCTCTGGCTATTCGGGGTCTTTTGTTTTTCCAAATGAAATTGAGGATTTTTTTTTCCAAACCTGTGAAGAAGCTCTTGGGGATTTTGATTGGGATTGCATTAAATCTGTATACGAGTTTAGGTAGAATGGACATTTTTACTATATTTATTTTCCCAATCCATGAGCATGGGAGGTTTGTCCATCTTCTGATGTCTTCTTCAATTTCTTTCTTCAGAGGTTTAAAATTTTTGTTGTAGAGATCCTTGGTATCTTTGGTTACGTTTGTTCCTATTTATTAAATTGTTTTTGAGGCTATTTTAAGTGGAAAAGTCTCCTTGTAGTCCTTCTTCAGTTGCTTATTGTTGGTGTAAAGAAAGGCAACTGATTTTTCTAGATTTATTTTATATCCTGCCACTTTACTGAAGTTCTTAATCATTTCTAGGAGTTTACTGTTGGAGTTCCTAGCATCCCTTATGTAGACAATCATATCATCAGCAAAAAGGGATAGCTTGACTTCCTCTTTTCCGATTAGAACTCCTTTAATTTCCTTTTCTTGCCTTCTTGCCCTAGCAAGGATTTCAAGCACTATATTGAAGAGGAGTGGTGACAGGGGCAGCCTTGCCGAGTTCCTATCCTCAAAGGGAATGCTGCTGTATTTTCCACATTTAGGATGATGTTGGGTGTGTGTTTCCTGTATATGGCTTTGATTTCATTAAGGAATGATCCCTCCAATCCAATTCACTCCAGGACTTCAAACATGAAGGGATGTTGAATTTTTTCAAAGGCTTTCTCCGCATAAATTGAGATGATGGTGTGGTTTTTGTCTTTCAGTCCATTTATATGCTTTATGATGTTTATTGATTTTCGTATGTTGAACCATCCCTGCATGTCTGGTGTGAATCCAACTTGGTTATGATGGATGATCTTCTTGATGTGGGTCTGTATGTGATTTGCCAGTATCCTGTTTAGAATTACAAAGCTCCATTTTTAAGAGAGCTATATTTGCTTCCCAGCACCAAAAGCACCATGTATTTTTATGATGCACATGTCCTGTCAGTAATTAGGAAGTACAGGAAAGTGGTTCCGAAGTTCAAGTCCATCCTTGTTTTGATAAGGAGTTTGAGTTCATCATGAGATATATAAGATGAGAGAGAGAGAGAGAGAGAGAGAGAGAGAGAGAGAGAAGAAAGCTCAAGGGATATCCCAAGAAATCAGGTAAAAAAAATACATTAAAAACCCTATTTTGTGATATCCTACATCCATTTTGGTCCATGTGCTATTTTTTCTTATAAGAAATACTGATTTTCCATAATGGGGTATATAGTTTAATAACAGAATTTATCAGAATATGAAGTCAACAACAGCGGATATATTAGTCTTTGATTTTGTACCCTTTAACAATACACCCTTAAGACAGTACCTGAGTACACGAAAGAAACTCAGAATCATTCATCCCATTAAAACTATGCAATCCTCAGAAATGGACAAAAGAAAAAATGATTAACAACCCAAAGTATAAAATACAATGATTGTAGATGTATAATTAAATCAAACTTTATTTTTATTATATTACAAATAGAAATAAAATAAATATAATTTTAAGAAAGAATTGTGTAAATGTTATTTTTCAATTTCTGGTTCTTATGGCATAAAGAAATCAATATTACCAACAGTTTCCCAGAATATTAAAAAGGATATAATGAAAATTCATATTGGGGCTGGAGAGATGGTTCAGCAGTTAAGAGCAACAACTGGTCTTGCAGAGTATGCAGATTAGATTCCCAGCACCCACATGCAGCTAAGAACTGTCTTTAACTCCAGTTCCAGGGGAATCAGACGCCCTCTTCTGATCTCAGTGGCATTGCATGACATGGGGGCACCAACCTACATGCTTACAGTACACTCATACACATAAAAAATAAAATTAAAATAAAAATTTAAAAAGAAAATGCATATGTATTGTGCTATATTAATTTCATTATATATTTTAAATATACATGTCTATAGCCATATTTTCAATTGCAAAATGGAGTGAAAAATAATTATTCACACAAGGATGGTATTTTGTATTTTATACACATATTATTTCATTATTACTTGTTTTCACATATTTTTAACCTGATATTATCTAAATTAAAAAAATTAATCATTGTAAAGTTTGCATCTTTATCCACTTTGGTATCAAATGAATGCATTCTAATAATCTATATTAGTTGAATGAAAACAATTTTAATGAAAAAATCCAACTTATCCTTGTGCAGGGGCCATTATATTCTTCTCTGAATCCTTCCAAATTCAGTATATGTGCTGATGAAGTGAAATACAAAATTATTTTGGGGGGGACTTTTTGACACAGGTGTTCGCTGTGGCTCCAGCTGGCCTGTAACTTGCTACATATATAAGACTGGCCTTGAACTCACTGAGATACACTTGCCTATGCCTCCCAAGTGCTGGGATTACAGGCATGCACCACCACAGCTGGATCTAACACAAATGCCCTTCAACTGACAAGTGGATATCAAATATGTGGTACATCTACACAATGGAGTTTTATTCAGTGGTAAAGAAAGATGACATCACGAGTTATATGATTTTTTTTATCTGTAAAAGATGACAAGGTCTTACTGTGGCTTATAACTTCTCTTAACCACTAGAGGATGTAAGCTTGTGGCATCAGCCATGAATTATTCCTCCAAGGAGAGAGATAATAGCCAATTACTTTTGGGATATACAGACATATGGCTGCCACTGCTGCACAGTTTTCCAGGCAGGTGAGGTGTAGCTGATGTTGATGGAGGAGTCCTGCTTGTCTCAAGGAGAAGAGTTTTTGCTTTATTAGTTTAGTGGCCTTTGGTAACACTCTTTGGCATTCCAGGGACCAACTGTACACTTGCAAGTGTCGTCTTAAAATATCTTTCCCATGATTGCATCAGGTCTTCGACAGCAGGGCCTTACTGCCTCTCTTCTTGCAGGTATCCCATTTTACAGGCAAGGAGCCTTTACCTTTTTTTGGGGGGGGGGCATGGATCTCCTGGCCAACATCTCCTTGGCAGAATAATCCATTGCTGACACCAGAGCTCTCCTGTATTAATATATTTTTCTTAAATGCACAGCATAAAAAAATTTAGTATTATATTTTGCTTTGAATAGAGAAAACATATATTTCATGGATTAGCATACCATCCAAACATCTGTGTCTATACCAAATTAACCTACTATAATAATTAGTACTGTTTAAATATATATATGATTGCTTGTGCTTTATTAGTAGGATTGAAAGGTTATTCCTGGAGAAACTGTCAACCCATGGAAGGAAATATCCAGAAATGATCAGAGTCCAAAAAGACATCTCCAGAGAAAGTAGACTGTTTTGCTTCTAGTCCACCTGTGCCCCTTTTCTAAGCCTAGGGAACAATCTGCGGAAAAGGGGGCATGGTAGAATGTAAGGGCTGCATTTGGGGTGAATGGTGAAACTACAGCAACATAGTCTGGACACTTATTTAATCAACATGGCTATACATTTGAGCCCCTCCAGCTGGATAGTGGGAGCCTTGGGTCTGTGGGTTTGGGCATAGCTGCTTTCGAATTGGTTTTACATGAAGGATGTACTCATACTTATGTTCGTATTGGTAAAGAATGAATTAAAAATTAATATATAATTAATAATATAATATATAAGTATGAGTTAGGTAGGCACTAAACTAATTAATTAGTTAATTAAAATAGAAAGGACCATGTAAGATGGCCCAACTGGTAAAGGCTCTTGACATCAAGTCTGACCACCAGAGTTAGATCCCTGAAATACACATGGGAAAAGGAAATAACAGACTCCCAGAAGTTGCTTCCTGACCACCCATACATTTGCCATGGCACGCATATACCCTGGACACCTCACAATAAATAAATAAATATAAAAATATCTTTTAAAAATGAGATGAATGAAAAGCAGAAGGTGTTTGTGTGTTCTTGTTTATACTATAACATAATTCATTGGAAAGTTTAATAAAGATTTAACTGAAACATAAAAAATAAGAAACATGACATCATGAACTTTGCAGTTAAATGGATGGAACTCGAAGCCATTATGCTAATTGAAGTAACACAGTCATCCCCCCCCCAAAAGAAAACAATTGGGGAAATGGTTTACCTCATTTGTGGATGCTAGTACCAAATCCCCGAATTGAAAGGCAAGCCGAGCAGTGTCATTGTTATATTTCCTTCTATCTAAGATGTAAATCCCTTAATGAGCCCTAGAATTAACTTACTTTCAGACATGGTAATTAGTATATGTGGGTGTTAGGTATATATTCATATTTTAGAGTAATATTAAATCAAAGGGAAAATGTGAACTCCTAAACATACATCAGAGTTAACATAAAATGTATTCCTGGACGACATAATTCTGGTACATATATGATGTTTTATAGGCATATTTTGGAGCAGTACAATAGGGAGGGAACCACAACAACATAAGGACCGGAACAAAGAGCAGACTGAAATATTTAAATTCTGCCCAAAACAATAAACATTTGAAGAGAAAACTTTTAAAAAGAATGAAAAATGCAAGACATGTACAGCAGAATGCTTGATCTGGGATGGGGTGGGGGAAAGGGAAAGGGGAATATGTCTAAACTGAACTGAAAAATTATGTCTGAGATACACAAAACCAATAAAAGTGTTATAAAAAAGAAAAAAAAACAGCATATACATTACATTGAAAAAATATTACATTATATTTCTTATCTGTCATGTAGCATTTTTTTAATTACTTGAATTCTGCAAGCTATATGGAGGAGAGACTAGTTCATATGAAATAATTTGCATAAAATTTATATGAATCATTTCCAAGAACAGTTTATACTTTAAACCTTATATAACCTGTCATATATGATCCTCTTGAATTCTTTGTTTGTAGCTTGATTAGAAAGTAAGCATTTAGTAACATTTAATGTTAGGTCAGAGAAATGGAAAATGTAAGAGAAACCTTGAGACATGTTTTCACATACAGTTTTGTTTTGTTTTTCATTAACCAGGGTCTCCTGTAATTGAAATGACTGTTAATGTTAATGTGTGGAGGTGGCATGGGTGGGTGTGGGGATGGGTGTGGGGTTAGTAAGTTTAAAATCAAACCATTGACTTCTAAAGTAATAAGTAATTAATGATATCAATAATTATAAGTTGGTAATATCAATTATCACCATTCATTGAACACTTACAATGTTGATCAAAATTAGATAGCTGTACAGAATAAATTTAATACATTATTGTATGTGGACTTTTATCACTTACATTTTGTGCTTAAAGAAGTGATCATGGCAAAGAAATTTATATAATTTCCAAAAGATAGTTAAAATATAAATGATTCAGATAAAAACAGCAATTGAATTCATATCAGAGCATTTAACCACTGTGTGCTAATGCTTATAAACAGTTTTAAAAAACGTATTGTTGTGTTAAAAGTTTGTTTTCTCTTTCCTCCCTGTAAATGCAGGGTTTCTCTGTTTGTATATACTCCAGGCTTGGGGGGGGCGGTAGAAAGCTTCCAGATGATTCAGCTATCCCTGTCTCTCCTCTATTACAGCTATGCTGGGATTACAGATGTGCACCGCCTATCTGGCTATTCACTTGGATACTAGGCATTGAACTCAGATTTGCCTGTAAATCACTTACTGTCTGAGCCAAATTCCCAACCCTGAAATGTGTTTAAATGGTATCTCAGAATGACAAATAAATTACAGAATAAATATATTATATAAAGAGTAAGAGAATGGCATAAATAAACAACAACAACAACAACAACAACAACAACAACAAAATCTTAGCCGGGAGTGGTGTGCACGCTTTTAATCCTAACACTTGGGAGGCAGAGGCAGGTTGATCTTTGTGAGTTCCGGGCCAGCCTGGTCTACAGAGCGAATTCCAGGACAGCAGGAGATACAGGGAGACCCTGTCTCGAAAAGACCAAAAAAAAAAAAAAAAAAAAAATCTAACCATCTCTCCTTAGTGAACAAAAATGTTATGGTGATTATTGCAACCTCTGGAAAACTTATTGAATATTGGTGAGAGTAATGCAGCAACTTGGGCAATTGGTCTGGAGGGTTTTTGTCTTTTCCTTAAAAAAAATGGATGTATAATGTTGATATGACTCAGATATATATGTCCTGAATATAAACCAAAAGAATGTTACATCTTGATACAGGGACACTCACTGTTCATTCTTCCACTATTCATAATAGCTAGGGAATGGAATTAACCTCAATGCTTATCAACAGATGAATGCATAATAAAAGTTGGAACATACATACAATATAATATTACTCAGGTGAGGAAGAGTATGCCTTACCCAGGATTCCTAAAGGCACTGAATAGATTCCAGAGGATCTATTTACACAGAAGAACATCTGGGTTTGTGACCTTAATTGGATACAGTTTAGCTTGGATGTTGTAATAGGTGAATTCCGACAGAGGTTTGGAGCATGGGAAGACTGGGTTGGATTGGAAACTATTGTATGTGTTGTACAAATGCTCAATAAAAATATAATATATAATAAGAAATAAAGAAGAAAGTGATAGTGAAAATAAAATTATAGAGTACTTGATGTAAGTTATGTTTGTGATATTTGAGGTCTGTAACATTATAAACTTCTGCCTAGAGCCCACAATACTGTTGACAAAGTAAACAAAATTACTTAGTTGGGAAGCATATTGAATATGCATACAATCTAATATGTAAAAGTTCTTAAATCTTACCATCAAGTTCTTGAGGGTAACAGATACTAATGACAATACCCTGTAATGTTATACTTGAATAAAAGGACTTGGAGAAATCAAGATAATACTGACATGGAAACTTCACTACTCTTGGATAGTTTTCATGATACTGGAGGGTTCCTAGCTTACTAATCAGGAGAGGAAAGTCATCCTCAATCTTAATCTTATCCAGCTATGCATCCTGGAAGCTATTCTAATGATGGATCTGGCAATAAATGCCTATTCGTCCAATAGTGACATGAATATTACAAGAGTAACTAATCACTTCCTGGTTGGATTTAAATTCTTCTCTATAAGATGGAAGCCAAGCTTATACCAGTAATTGGGCCAAATTTAGTGCTTTTCTAGATCAAGGAATAGTAATCTCATGAACCCTCATCAGAAAAGCTTCATTTTGGATTAGATGGTGATTGATTCATACTCACTTCCATTCAGTCTCAAGAGAAAGACTTGGCAGTGCTCAGTTCTGTATAGGATATCTATATCATGGCCCTTCCCCTCAAATCTACTAAAGGTCAAGGATCATGGCAAAAGGGGATGAAGACACTAAGAGCCAGGGGCATTAGTTGTCTGATTTGAAAATAAAATACTGGATATTAGAGTGTTGTTGCACACAACAGGAAGAACTGTCTGCACAATAATTGCAAAAAATCAAGATGGTGAAGTACCTCATCCATTTCCACTGCTGATGGAAGAGCTACTGGAAACTTATGGATGGTATAGGAAGTAAAGTCAGTTTTCTTACATATGCTCCATTAGACAGTTCCCCATGTACAAATACAGACAGCACAAACTGATATTCATGAGGATACCACATATTTCAGATACAAAAGAGAGAGAAATAAATATGGAGATTAACTGTAAGACGCTTACCTGAGGAGGAGCTCCCAAATATCAGAGGTACTATGCAAGCCCCCAAGAAACTAAATGACTTATCCAAATGTTAATCATAGGAATCAAAGGTAATTATCTGAATAAAATATCACTAATGCCTATAGTGGCACATTTATCTTTGGGGTATAACTAACAGCTGTCTAATTGGACTTAGGGCCCATTCATCAGAAAGAAATTCATGTCTGGTACTATGAGGTTAGTCAGGTATCTATGACTGGAAAATAAGGGGAACCAATTATGGCCACTTTTGTAAACCAATATAATTTTTAACTACATTCTAAATATATAGCCTCATACCCACAGGAGAGTGTAGCTCCTATAAATCATTGCAAAAGCTTTTTGTAACCAACAGAGACTTTTAAAGAGAATTGCAAAACACAGAGAATAAGTGATCATGGGTGGATCTTCCCAAAAGATGGGTTTACCATGTAATGTCTACACCTCAGTTTCAGGGAACATCACTAAAACGGTGGAAGTAAAACTGTAAGACACAGAGGACCAAGAAGCCTGCTACTAGATATTATTCTAGACATGACGGGGAAGTTAAATCTGTGAAATCTCAGCAATATGGTAGCCTAAAGAAGAACTGCATAATGACAGTACCAGTGGACATGCTGATGAGAATAGATGAAATTTCACAAGTTCCTATATTTAAATGCAGAATCACAGGGAATTAATGGCTACTGAAGGAGGTTACAGTTTTCCCCAGGTAAAAATAAAAATTATAAAATTGTAAGCACTTGATGTTGGTAGGGAAAAGTGTTGGGGAACAGTTAAAAAATTGGAGGGGAAGAAAAGGGAGTGTATTTCATGCAAACAAAATATTTGTGTATGAATAATAAATAAATTATTAAAAATGTTCAGTCTTGCAGGGAGAAAGAGCTCAATTGAAATTTTTACGCTAATAGAGCTAGTGCAAAAATTGCAGACTATACTCTGAAGAGGCTGAAATCCCCTCAGCTACTTAGTTCACAAGCTGGGTATCTCAGTAGTCCCCATCTGGCATTGAAGGTTGGAGTACTCTTGGAAAGACATGAGTCTTCGGTTCATATTGGAGGGTTAAAAAGCTGTGTCTCTGGGCTGGCTAGATAGCCTAGAGGTTAAGAGTACTGACTGCACTTGAAGAGGACCCGGGTTTGATCCCCAGCACCCACAAGGCCGTCTGTAAATCCAATTCTAGAACTCCAGTTCCAGGGGAATCTGAGACCCTCTTCTGACCTCCGTGGCATTGCACGACATGGGTGAACAAAGTTACATGCGGACAGTACATTCATACACATACAAAAATAAATACAAATTAAAAAAAAAAGCTGTGTCTCATGTCTTTGAAGAGTGGCAAAAGCAGTGGCAGCCTAGACAGAAATTAGACAAATGATTTGAAGAGTGGCAAAAGCAGTGGCAGCCTAGACAGAAAATAGACAAATGATTTATTTTTAAGGGATCTTAAGGAGTCACTCAGGATGCAAGGAATTAGAGTTAAAAAAAGAACCTTAAGAAATTCTTTGCCTTCATTCCATGCCAGAACTAAAAGAGCCCGCCCCAGCAACTGTGCCTCGGACAAACCCCCTCCCCGCTGCACGGTAGTATTTGCTCCGAGCACAGCACTCTCTGTGAGCTCTGTCCCCAATTGCCCCAAACCAAACACCCCAGGCACCGCCTGTCAGTCATGAAGAGATCCATTTCCTCTGCCCTAGAAAGCATCTTCCCCTTTTTGCGCTCCAACGATCAACACTCAATCTGACTTAGAAAAAGTAACTAGACAAGCCACTGTTAAACTTTCTTGAGAAGCTCAATCCCTTATCCCAGTAACTCGATCCCATTCCAAAACCATGGAGAAAGATTTTAACAAGGCTAAGCCTCCAAACTCTGATAAGGGAGAAATGGAAGCAGAGAGACTGAGGTGGAGTAACCGGGGGAGTCAAAAGCCACTGGTAAAGAGGGAGATGAAAAATTCTAATTCATGACGCAAATGAAAAGCAGACAGGAGATACGTGCCTCTCGAGGCTAAGCTCCCTGGAGGTCCCTGGAAGAGTGCCCCGGCCTTGGCTAAGAACAGGATGCACTCCAAAGATGTTGCGCTTCCTGGGTATTGGGCTTTGCATACTGTCTTTTGGCATTGATTTTCTTCCTGAGTACAGCACAACTTTCTTCCAGTCAAATAAAATATTCTTAGACAGGGGGCGACTAGGGCCTCCACCCACTAATATCGACCCACTTAAGGTGTTTAAGTCTTCAGTATACCTAAGTAAAAATTAAATAGTGAAACATTGCATAAAGTCCCCTTTATTCTAAATGCCACTACATAATATTATGAATAAAAAACATTCCATTAGATAACATCATAAGCTAATTGTAAATAACAAAAGTATTTTTCCAGACTTAATAAGAATAGAAAGGTTAGTTCCTTTAGTAAGAAACTACACCCGATAAAGTTAACAAAGTAAAGATTTTAGTCATAGTCATGCATGACAGAAAACAATACTTGGTTGGGGGTGCATGGCAGCCTTCTCCTTTAAAAGAAATTCAACATAGAAAAAACATACCAATTAAAAGGGCATTTTTCAGGCCATGGTTCAAGGAATACCCTAAAAATAATAAACTGCCTCTAGAAGGCAGAAAAAATACTAAATTAAAACTTCAAAAGAGACCAAATTGAGATTTTAAAAGAAAAACCACAAAGCCAAAAGTTACATATGAATTATTGTTTTATGGCCATGGTCTGCTTCTTTTCAATCTCCTTTGTCAAAAAAGTGGTGTGGGGAATGCATAAGTGACCCTAGTGTTAAGTAAATTCAATTGGCTTGTTGTTCTTAAAGATGTGTTAACTCGATTGTGAATTCAATTTCTTTAGACACGGGTTTGTGACTCCTGGGATGTGTTAATCTGACCTGTTTTTCTTGTTCTGTACTATATAATCAGCTTGCTTGCTTCTAGTAAAACGCACCAGATTCAAGACCACTCTCGTGTCATGTCTGTCTGATTTTCGCCGAACCTGTGCCCTCCTGTACACCAAGACCCTGGTTCCCAGCAGTCAGAGGAAACCCCCGGCTGGGATGGTCTGAGGCAGGCAGCCAGAGAGTAGGCACACTTGCCAGTAAGAATTGAAAACAGGCTACACCACAGTGCTCTTAACTGCTGACCCATCTCTCCAGCCCCTTATATCATATATCTTGATTCACATTTTTTCCAATTAAATTTTATGTCACTTTAAAAGATGCGTACATACCATACATCATACACCAAAAATCCAAGGTCTGCTAGGGATGCACAATATAAGAGCACTGTTGATTTCACGAGAGGACTATAACATTAATGTTGCTCAGTTTGCCTTACAACTAGGTACTTGGCGCTAGCTTCCACAAATGAGGGATACCATTCCTCTCTGGTTTTTCTGGGAGTGTGTTACTTCGCTTAGTATAAAATCTTCTAGGTCGATCCATTCATCCGCAAATTTCATGATGTCATAATTTTTTAATGATGATGTATAGAACTCCAATGTATAGATGTAACATGTTTTCTCTATGCATTCATTGGTTGAGGAGCACTTGGTTTGGTCCCAGCTCTTTTCTATTGTGAAGAGAGCTGCAATAAACATGGTTGTAGATGTATTGCTGCAGTAGGAATAGTCTGCTGGATATATACTCAGAAGTGGTATGGCTGGGTCAGGTGGTAGGCTCATTTTGAATATTTTAAGGTTTCTCCATACTGCTTTCCATAGTGGTTGTACAAGTTTACATTCCCACCAGTAGTGGATGAAAGCTCCCCTTTTCCCACTCCCTCTCCAACATTTGGTATCCTTTCTTTTCTTGATCCTAGCCAGACTTATCTGAGTGACATGATATCTTAAATTGGTTTTAATTTGCATTTGCTTAATTATTATAGACATTTAACACTTTTTAAGATGTTTCTGACCCATCTCTATTTCCTCGCTTCTGAATACTCTGTTCAGCTCCTTATTCCATATTTTGAGGGAGCCAATTTTTCTTACTTCTTTGTTTTTCAAGAAGTTTACATATTCTGGTAGTTAATGCTCTGGCAGATGTATACCCAGTGAAGGTTTCCTCCCACTCTGTGGGTTTTCTGTTCACTTCCCTGATTTTTTCTTTTGCCGTACAAAACCTTTTGAGTTTAATAAGGTCCAAGTTGTCAATTGTCGACCTTATGTCTTGTGCATTTGTTGTCTGATTTAGAAAGTCTTTTCCTACTCCTGTGTCTTCTTTTTTTTCACATAAATTTATTTTTATTTTTTATCAAATCTAGATCCTTGCCCCCCCATTTCCCCACCGCACCAGAGCTCATGAATTCTGCCAAACATGCTTTTCATCTCTTTCTCAGTCTTTCACAATATTCTCCATGAGGAAGTTGAATGTTTCGAGCAGATATTCACTATTTCAGTCAGTTCTTCGATGCACTTGTTGTTGTTGTTGTTCTTTACAATATGCATCACTCTTAACTGCTTTGGACAGAAGCTCAAGGGGCCATGCACAAGAAATACAACTAGGTAATTGGCACTAGCATCCACAGATGAGGGATACCATTCATCGTTTGTTTTTCTGGGACTGTGTTACTTCACTCAGCATGATGTCCTCCAGCTCCAGCCATTTTCCTGCAAAGACAATGATGTCGTCTTTCTTTACTGCTGCATATAAATCCGTTGTGTAGATGTACCACATTTTCTCTATCCACTCATCAGTTGGGGGGCATTTGGGTTGGTTCAAGCTCTTTGCTATTGTGAAGAGAGCTGAAATAAACATGGCCATGAATGTATCTCCTCAGTGGGGTGAGCCGTGAGGGTACATGCCCAGGAGTGGTATGGCTGGGTCGGGTGGCATGTTCATTCCAAGTCTTCCAAGGGTTCTCCACACTGCTTTCCAAAGTGGCTGTATGAGTTTACATTCCCACCAGCAGTGGATGAGTGTTCCCTTTCCCCACAACCTCTCCAGCACTTGGTATCATCTGTTTTCTTGACTCTAGCCAGTCTTATTGGAGTAAAATGATATGTTAAAGTGGTTTTGATTTGCATTTCCTTAATGTTTAGTGATGTTGAACACTTCTTAAGGTGTTTCTCAGTCATCTCTAATTCCTCACTTGTGAAGTCTCTGTTCAGTTCTTTGCTCCATCTATTGAGTGGGTCATTTGTTTTCTTTTTTCTTTGTTTTTTGAGTAGTTTATATATTCTGGAAATCAATGCTTTGTCAGATGTATCTGCAGTGAAGGTTTCCTCCCACTCTGTGGGATTTCTCTTCACTTCCTTGATTGTTTCTTTTGATGTACAGAAGCTTTTGAGTTTAATGAGGTCCCATTTGTCAATTGTCGACCTTAATTCTTGTGCAGCTGCTGTCTGATTTAGGAAGTCTTTTCCTACGCCTATGTCTTGTAGTCTGCTGCCAACTTTTTCTTCTATCACCTTCAGAGTTTGGGGTTTCACGTTGAGGTCTTTAATCCATCTGGAGTTGACTTTTGTACAGGGCGAGAGGTAGGGGTTTAATTTCATTCTTCTACAAGTGGTGATCCAGTTTTGCCAACACCACTTGCTGAAGATGCTGTCTTTTCTCCATTGTGGTTTCTTGGCCCCCTTGTCAAATATGAGATGGCTGAAATTGTATGTGCTCAGATTTGGATCTTCGGTTTTGTTCCATTGGTCAACAGGTCTGTTTTTGTGCCAGTACCAGGCTGTTTTTATGACTATAGCCCTGTAGTATAGTTTAAAATCTGGTATAGAGATCCCTCCTGTGTAGCTCTTTTCACTCAGGATTGATTTGGCTATTCGGGGTCTTTTGTTTCTCCAAATGAATTTAAGAACTTTTGTTTCCAAGCCTGTGAAGAAACTCTTGGGGATTTTGATTGGGATTGCATTAAATCTATACAAGAGTTTTGGTAAAATGGACATTTTTACAATGTTAATTTTCCCAATCCATGAGCATGGGAGGTTTTTCCATCTTCTGAGGTCTTCTTCAATTTCTTTCTTTAAGGGTTTAAAATTTTTGTTGTAGAGGTCTTTGGTGTCTTTGGTTAGGTTTGTTCCTAGGTATCTTATTGTTTTTGAGGCTATTGTGAGTGGGAAGGTCTCTTTGAATTCTTTCTCCAGTTGCTTGTTCTTGGTGTAAAGAAAGGCCATTGATTTTCTAAGGTTAATTTTGTATCCTGCCACTTTGCTGAAGCTGTTAATCGTTTCTAGGAGTTTTCTGGTGGAGTTTTTTGCATCTCTTAAGTAAACAATCATATCATCAGCAAATAGGGATAGTTTGACTTCCTCTTTTCCAATTAGTACTCCTTTAATATCCTTTTCTTGCCTTATTGCTCTAGCAAGTGTTTCAAGCACTATATTGAAGAGGAGTGGTGATAGGGGGCAGCCTTGCCGAGTTCCTACCTTTAAAGGGAATGTTTCCGTCATTTCCCCATTTAGGATGATATTGGCTGTGGGTTTCCTGTATATGGCTTTGATTACATTGAGGAATGATCCCTCCAATCCAATTCCTTCTAGGACTTTAAGCATGAAGGGATGCTGGATTTTGTCAAAGGCTTTTTCAGCATCAATTGAGATGATGGTGTGGTTTTTGTCTTTGATTCCGTTTATGTGTTTGATGATGTTTATTGATTTTCGTATGTTGAACCATCCCTGCATCTCTGGTATGAATCCAACTTGGTCATGATGGATGATCTTCTTGATGTGGGTCTGTATGCGATTTGCCAGTATTCTGTTTAGAATTTTGGCATCTGTGTTCATGAGGGAGATGGGTCTATAATTCTCCTTTTTAGTTGGATCTTTGCCTGGTTTTGGTAATAGAGTGATGTTGGCTTCATAGAAGGAATTTGGGAGAATTCCCTCTGATTGTATACTTCTAAACAGTTTCAGAAATAATGGTTGTAGGTCTTTTTGAAATGTTTTATAGAATTCTGCTGTGAAACCGTCTGGGCCTGGGCTTTTTTTAGTTGGGAGGCTTCTTACTACATCCTCTATTTCTTCATATGTTATGGGTCTGTTTAAGCTGCTGGTCTCCTCTTGGCCAAGCTTTGGTGATTCCCAAGATTTCAGATATTCATCCATTTCTTCTAGATTTTCAAACTTGGTAGAATATAGGTTCTTGTAATATTCCCATATAATTTTCTTGATCTTTTCCTTGTCCGTTGTGATATTTCCCTTTTCATCACAGATTGTATTGATTTGGAGTTGTTCCTTCTTTCTTTTTGTTAACTGGGCTAGAGGTCTGTCTATCTTGTTTATTCTTTCAAAGAACCAACTTTTGGCTTCATTGATTTTTTGTATTGTTTTCTTTGTTTCTATTTCATTGATTTCTGCTCTGATTTTTGTTATTTCTTCCTGTCTGTTGCGTTTAGGGTTCATCTGTTGTTGCCTCTCAAGTGCTTTTAGCTGTAGTGTTAGATCATTCACTTGTGCTCTTTCTGTTTTTCTAATGTAGGCACCCAGGGCTATAAATTTCCCTCTTAGGACTGCTTTTAAGGTATCCCATAAGTTTTGTTGTGTTGTATTGTCATTGTCATTCAGTTCCAGGAATGTTTTTATTTCTTTCTTTATCTCTTCCTTGACCCATTCATTATTCAAGAGTGTGTTGTTTAGTCTCCATGTGTTCTTGTAGGCAGGAGGGCTTGTCCTGGTGTTGATGTTGAGCTTCATTGCACTGTGGTCTGACAGGATGCATGAAATTATTTCAATCTTTTTGTATTTGTAGAGGTTTCTTCTGTGTCCCAGGATGTGGTCGATTTTGGAGAATGTTCCGTGGGGTGCTGAGTAGAAAGTGTATTCTCTGGTATTAGGATGGAATGTTCGGTAGAGGTCTATGAGGTCCATTTGGTGTATCATATCGTTCAGTTCAGATGTCTCTCTGTTTATTTTTTGTCCTGTTGACCTATCCAAAGGACTCAGTGGGGTATTGAAATCTCCCACTATGAGTGTGCTGGGGTTAGTCTGTGACTTGTGGTCCTGGAGAATTGTCTTTATAAAGTTTGGTGCACCAGAATTTGGGGCATATATATTCATAATTGTGAAATCTTCTTGGTGGATTGTTCCTTTGATGAAAATGTAATGGCCTTCTTTGTCTCTTCTGATTTCTTTTACTTTGAAGTCTATTTTATCCGATATTAAAATAGCAACACCTGCTTTCTTTTTGGTACCATTTGCTTGGAATATTTTTTTCCATCCCTTCACTTTAAGGTGGTGTCTGTCCTTGAAGGTAAGATGTGTTTCTTGTAGACAGCATATGGATGGATTCTGTTTCCTAATCCAGTCTCCCAGTCTATGTCTTTTGATTGGGGAATTTAGTCCATTAATATTTAAGGTTATGACTGATAGGTCTGTGTTGCTTCCTTTTGCTTGCTATTCATTTGTGGTTTGGGTTTAGGTTTCTACTTCTGCAGTTAAGCTTTTATTGATTTCTCTTTCTAGCTGCCTGCTGTTCTTTGAATTGCTTCAAGTATTCTCTGAACGACTGGTCTTCCGGACATGTATTACTTCAACTTGTTTATGTCATGGAAGGTTTTGCTCTCTCCTTCAATTATAATCAACATTTTTGCTGGGTATAGTAACCTTGGTTGGCATCTATTGTCCTTTAACACTGGGAATGCTTTGCTCCAGGTTCTTATTGCTTTCATGGTTTGCATTGAGAAGTCGGATGTAATTCTGATAGGTTTCCCATTATAGGTCACTTGTTTTTCTCTTGTGGCTTTAAGGATTTTGTCTTTGTTTTGGGTGTCTAACATTTTAACTGTGATGTGGCATGGAGAATTTCTTTCTGATCTTGTCTGTTTGGAGTACTATGTGCTTCTTGTATTTGTATTGGTTTGTCCTTTTTGAGTTTGGGGAAGTTTTCATCTATTATTCTGTTGAAGATCTGATCAATACCATTCTTTTGGGATTCTTCTCCTCCCTCTACTCCTATGATGCAGAGGTTGATCTTTTCATAGTGTCCCACAGTTTTTGGTTGTTCAACATTTGTGTATTTTTAAATTTTTCATAATCTTTCCTCGAGGTTTTTAGTTGTTCTGTGTTATCTTCCATGTCTGATATTCTTTGTTCTGCTTCCTCCATTCTGCTTCTGAGACTTTTTCCACTCCTTTCCTCTTGATTGCATGAGTGTTTGATTTCCTTTTTCATTTCATATTCTGATTTCTTCAGTATTTCTACTTCTTTTTGGAGCTTCTCAATCTCTTCCTGTAGCTCTTTGCTTCGATGGTTGGTTTCCTTATCTTTTTCAGCATGGGATTTTTTTCAGTGTTTCCAGTTCGTTCCAGAATTTTTCATTCTCTCTCTCTAGGTCCTTCTTGAGTTCTTCATTGTCTTTTCTGCTTTCTTTGATGTGGTCTTTATAGTCTTGTAGTTCTTTAAATATGTTCCCAATTTTGTTTCTGATATCTGTGTCCTGGGCCATCCCCAGGGGGACCCCACTGTAGGAATCTTCCATACGGTTGGAAGAACCTGATGTGGGATTATCCTGCCCCTTTCCAGTGTTGTCTCTTCTTCATGTTCCTGGCATATGAGCTTCTCCTTGCCTGTATTCTATTGTAAGTCCTAAATGCCTCTTCAGTGCGTTGAAAGCTTGCTTTGCTTGCCTCCTTCAGAAGCCTTTGTAATCCCAGTTGGCTGGGGGGGGGGAGACATGACTGTGGGTGGGCTCTTTAGCCTGCGCCCCAGCACCTGTGCTTGCCTGAGCTGGTCTTGGGAGATCTTAGATCGAGACTGACACAACCCCACCTTTTATACCAGGTGGGATGATAACTCCACCCCCACAGCCACAAAAGCCAGTTAAGCCAAAGACAACTGGATTAACAAATTAAGTAGAGGAAATCAGTCACTGAATTAACAGATTAACTAGTTGAAATCAATCAACAATCAGGCTTGCTGAAGCACTCAGCTGCTGCCTACCTACCTGTGCTTTCCTGAGCTGATCTCGGGAGATCTCCTACTCCTGTGTCTTCTAAGTTGCTGCCACCTTTTTCTTCTTTAACCTTCAGAGTTTTGGATTTCACGTTGAGGTCTTTGATCCATTTGGAGTTGATTTTTGTACATGGTGAGAGGTAAGGTTTTAATTTTATTCTTCTACAAGTGGTGATCCAGTTTTGACAACACCATTTTCTGATGATGCTGTCTTTCCTCCATTGAGTCTTTTTGGCCCCCTTCTCAAATATGAGGTGGTTGAAATTGTATGTGCTCAAGTTTGTATCTTCAGTTTTGTTCCACTGGTATCCAGGTCTGTGTTTTTTATTGTTATATCCCTGTAGTATAATTTGAATTCTGGTATAGAAATCCCGCCTGTATCACTCTTTTCACAAAGAGTTGCTTTGGGTATTCAGGCTATTTTGTTGTTCCATATGAATTTAAGATATTTTCTAACACTGTGAAGAATGTCTTGGGGATTTTAATGGAATTGAATTGACTCAACATATTAATTTGTGTAGAACTGACATTTTTATTATATTAAATTTTCCAATCCATGAGCATGGGAGTTCTTTCCATCTTCTGATGTCTTCTTCAATATCCTTCTTCAGGAGTTTGTAATTTTTGTTGTTGCAGAGATCTTTGGTGTCTTTTGTTAGGTTTGTTCTTAGGTATTTTATTGTTTTTGAGGCTACTGTGATTGGGAAGGTCTCCTTGTATTCCTTTTCCAGTTGCCTGTTTTTGGTGTAAAGAATGGCTACTGAATTTTCAAGGTTAATTTTGAATCCCCCTACTTTACTGAAACTCTTATTCATTTCTAGGAGTTTTTTTTTAACATTTTTTATTGATGCTTTGTGCATTTCATACATCATTTTCCAATTCAGTTCAGACATCTCCCCTTCCCTTCCCCCCCACCCCCACCCCAACCGAGATCATGCATTCTGCCATGACTGTCCTGCATATCTCTCTCAGTTTTTTTTTTCCATTTTTTAGCTATAAGTGATAATCCATGAGTACAAGCATCCTTCATGTAAAACCAATTTGCAGGCTGTTGTGGGGCCCAAATCCCCACAGCCCCACCTTACAGAGGGGGGTGATGGGTTGTATGCTCGATCAGGTTAATCAAATGAGGGTCCAAGAACACATTGCTTGTATTCATCAGCATCACCCTTCAAACCCCAATCGCGGACCTTACATTCTACCACGCACCCTATTCCACAGATTATGCCCTGGCTGAGAAAAGGGGACACAGTTGGATGAGAAGGGCAGAACAGTCCCATTATCTGGAGCTGTTGTCCTTGGACTCTGGTAAATTCTGGCTGTTTTTCCTTTCATGGGCTTACAGTCTGTCCAGGAATAACCCGTCGATCCTACTAATGAAGCACATGCAATTAGATATTTATTAGATAGATATTAGGTATTTAATCATTACTAATTGTTATGGTAATGTTTATGTTACTTTGGTATAGACAAATATAGAAGTGCCAACTGAAAGGTGACCCGTCTGAACATCGAAAGGAAGAAAGCCTCAGAAGATTACCATAAACATTGAACCCCTCTGTGGGCCCCTACAATGTAACAACTATTTATAATGGGTCCTAACGAAATTTACCTTATAGGTGCCGCAAAGTGTTGATCATGAGAAGCACTTCTTGCCTCCCCCCCAGACAAAGGAGAAATATTGAGGATGAGGGTCGCTCCTCCAACTGTAAATTGGAGACCAACTATTAAGAGGTAACTATCTTATAAAACTGTAAAACTGCCTTCTTAAATTTATGACTAAAGACATAAGAACTGGTGAAAAAGGATTTCCCTACTCTGTTTCATGAAACCAAACAATAATCACTAAAGTCCTTAAACTATCGCACTTAAGCAAATATACTAACAACAGGAGTCTGACATCAGTAATGGGATTATTGCCACCAGGGAGATGTTTGGCCAGGGGGATCTGAGTCCCCACAAAAGGTAAAAGCTCCTTGCCTCTAAACTGGCGATACCCCCTGCAAGAACAGAAGCGATAAGACTATGCTGCTGAAGACCTGACGTTAACATGGGAAAGATGCATTAAGACCACACATGCAAGTGTACAGATGGCCTCTGGAATACCAGAGAGTGTTACCAAGGGCCACTAAACCAATAAAGCAAATATGGGTCTCCTTGAGTCAAGCAAGACTCCACCGTCAGCACCAGCTACACTTCACCTGCCTGGAAATACTGTGCAGCAGAGGCAGCCATATGCCTGTATATCCCAAATCTAATTGGCTATTGGCTCTCTCCTTGGAGGAATGACCCATGGCTAATGCCACAAGCTTACATCCTCTAAAGGTTAGGAGATATCATAAGCCACAGTAAGACCCTGTCATATTTAACAGGAAAAAATGTAGTTCGTGGATCAACATTTCATCTAGGAGTTTTTAACATTCGTTAGGTAAACTATCATATCATCTGCAAACAGCAATAGTTTGACTTCCTTTTTTCCAATTAGTATTCCTTTAATTTATTTTTCTTGCCATATTGCCCTAGCCAGAGTTTCAAGCACTAAATTGAAGAGGAGTGTTGATAAGGGGCAGCCTTTCTGGGTGCATACCTTTATGGGGAATCCTAACTTTTCTCCACTTAGAATGATGGTGGCTGTGGGTTTCTCGTATATGGCTTTGATTATGTTGAGGAATGATCCTTCCAGTCCAAATTTCTCTAGCACTTTAATCATTATGGATGCTAGATTTTGTCAAAGAGGTTTTTTGCATCAACAAAGATGATTCCGTGATTTTTATCCTTTAGTCCATTTATGTGTTTTATGATATTTTTTGTTTTTTGTATGTTGAATTTTCCCTGCATTTCTGGTATGAATCCAACTTGATCATGGTGGATGAACTTTTTGATGTGGATCTGTATACAGTTAGCAAGTATTTTGTTAATTATTTTTGCATTTGAGTTCATTAATGAGAAGGGTCTGTAGTTCTCTTTTTTTGTTTCCATCCTTGCCTGGTTTTGTTGTTAGAGTGATGTTGGCATCATAGAAGGCATTTGGGAGATTTCCTTCAGCTTGTATCCTTCTGAACTGTTTGAGTAATGATGGGGGTATCTCCTTTTTAAATGTTTTGTAGAATTCTGGTGTGAAGCCATTTGGGTGTGGGCTTTTTAGTTGGGATGTCTCTTATTATATTTTCAATTTCTTCATAAATCATTTGTGTGTTTAAGCTGTCAATAGCTTCTTAATTTAGATTTGCTGATTCCCCAGATTGCAGCTATTGATCCATTTCTCTTATGTTTTTATATTGGTACAGTATAGGTTTTTAAAGTATTCCCACATGATTGTCTGGATCATTGTCTGTTGTTATATTTCCCCTTTTTTTCACAAATATTACTGAATTGGAGTCGCTCTTTCCTTTTTTTTTTTTTTTGGTTAACTAGGCTAGAGGTCTGTCTATCTTGTTTATTCTTCAAAGAACCAACTTTTGCATTCGTTGATTTTTTATATTGTTTTATTTATTTCTATTTCATCAATTTCTGATCTGATTTTTGTTATTTCTTCCTGTCTGTTGCATTTAAGATTCATTTGCTGTTGTCTTTCAAGTGTTTTAGCTGCTTTTTTATGTCATTTATTTGTACTCATTCTGTTTTTTTGTTTTTTTGTTGGTGGTGTTTTTTTTTTTTTCCATAGGCACCCAGGGCTATAAACTTCCCTAATAGGACTGCTTTTAAAGTGTCCCATAGATTTTGTTGTGTTGTACTGTCGTTGTTGTTTAGCTCCAGGAATACTTTTTTTTTCTTTCTTTCTTTTTAATTTTTATTTATTTATTTTCTATGTGTATGAATGTACTGTCTGTATGCAAGTTTATGCACCCATGTCGTGCAATGCTGCGGAGGTCAGAAGAGGGCATCAGATTCCCCTGTAACTGGAGTTCTCCTGGAATTGGAGTTACAGACGGTTCTCAGCCACCATGTGGGTGCTGGGGATCAAACCTGCGTCCTCTGGAAGAGCAGTCAGCATTCTTAACCGCTAGGCTATCTCTCCAGCCCTTATTTCTTTCCTTATTTCCTCCTTGTACCATTCATTATTCAGGAGTGTGTTGTTTCGTCTCCATGTATTCATGTAGGTATCAGGGATTAACCTGGAATTGATACTGAGCATTATTGCACTATGGTCTGATAGAATGCATGAAATTATTACAATTTTCTTGTATTTGTTGAGTTTTATTCTGTGTCCAAGTATGTGGTCAATTTTGGAGAATTTTCCATGAGGTACTGAGAAGAAAGTATATTCTCTGGTGCTTGGGATGAATATTTGGAACATGTCTGTGATGTCAATTTGCTGTATTGTATTGTTCAGTTCAGATGTCTCTCTGTTTATTCTTTGATGGTTGATCTGTCCAAAGGACTCAGTGGGTTGTTAAGTCCCCACCTATGAATGTGCTTGGGTTAATCTGTGCCTTGAGGGTCTATAGAGTTGCATTTATAACTATCAGTGCACACAAGTTTGGTGCATATATATTCATGATTGTGAAGTCTTCATGGTTAATTTTCCCTTTGATAAGGATGTAATGGCCCTATTTGTTTCTTCTAATTGCTTCTATTTTGAAGTATATTTTGTCAGATATTAAAATAGCAACTTCTGCTTTCTTTTTGGTACCATTTGCTTGGAATATTTTTTCCATCCTTTCACTTAAACTTGTGCCTATCCTTGAGGGTGAGATGAGTATCTTGTAGATAGGATATCAATGAATTCTGTTTCCTAACCCATTCTCCCATTCAATGCCTTTTGATTGGGGAGTTTAGTCCATTAATATTTTAGGTTATAATTGAGAGATGTGTGTTGCTTCCTTTCAACTTACTGTCCATTTGCATTTTTGTTCTAGGTTTCTACTTCTGCATTTCTGCTTTTATTAATTTCTCTTTCAAGGTTCCCAGGGTTAGTTCGCTCCTCTCCTCTGTCCTTCGAATTGCTTCAAGTGTTCTCTGAAGGGTTGATTTTGGGGACATGTACTCTTTCACCTTGTTTATGCCATGGAATGTTTTTCTCTTTCCTTCAACTAGAATTGATATTTTTTGCTGGGTATAGAAACCTGGGTTGGCATTTATTTTCTTTTAGCACTGGGGACACTTTGGTCTACATTCTTCTTGCTTTCATAGTTTACACTGAAAAGTCAGCTGTAATTCTGATAGGTTTCCCCTTATATGTAACTTGTTGTTTTTCTCTTGTGGCTTTCAGAATTTTGTCTTTGTTTTGGGCATCTAACATTTTAACTATGATATGGTGAGGGGAGTTTCTTGTCTGGTCTAGTCTCTTTGGTGTTCTATGTGCTTCTTGTATTTGTATGGGTTTGTCTATTTTTAGCTTGGGGAAATTTTCCCATATTATTCTGTTGATGATCTGATCAACAACATTCTCTTGGGATTCTTCTCCTTCCTCTATCCCTATAGTATGGAACTTTGTTCTTTTCATAGTGTCCCACTTTTCCTGGTTGTTCCACTCTTGTGTATTTTTAAATTTTTCCTAGTCATTAGATAAGATTTTTAGTTGTTCTGTGTTATCTTCTAGGTCTGATATTCATTTTCTGCTCTCCTATTCCTTCCTTTTGATTGGATGAGAGTTCGATTTCTTTTTTCATTTCATCCTGTGTTTTCTTTAGATTTACACTTCCTTTTGGAGATTCTCAATCTTTTCTTGTAGCTCCTTGTTTATCTCATTGGTTTCCTTTTTCATTTCAGAATGGGATCTTTTCAGTATTTCCACTTCTTTCCAGAATTTGCCATTTTCACCCTTTAGTTCTTTCTGAAGTTTGTCATTGTCTTTCTCTATGTCTTTTCTGAGTTTTTCATTATCTCCCACTAGTTCTATGATTTCTTTGAATATATCTGTGATTGTTATTCTAAGATACGTGTCCTGGGCTATGTCTAGTGAGATCCCATTGTAGGAGTATTCCATAGGCTCCTTAGAGTTTGGTGTAGAGTTATTCTGCACTTTTCCGAATATTCTTCTTTCATTGTTCTCCCAGCTTGTGCTTTGCTTTTTGACTGTAATCTGATTTGAATCTTTAATGCCTCTTCACTGTGTTTAAGGATTGATTTCCTTGATTCCTTCAGGTACCTTTGTTGTATTCTCCTTTTTATGGAGTGTTGACTTGTCTAGGTTACAGGCTTTCAATTTTGGTTTTATATTGTAAAGTATATTTCACTCTTCCCTTTCGGTTCTCCAAGAACTGGGTGAGTAACAACACAGATGACACCTTCTAGGTACTGTCCTCCCTTTGCTGCCAGCCAGTTCCTCCAGGTTGGTTGTAGAGATTAATGGAAACTCCCTCCATAGTTTCAGTTGGTGGTGGTGGGGGTAGGGGGGAGTTGCATGCTTAGCCCATGCACCAGTACATTGTGACTCAGCTGCTCTGGCATGCATCAGCAGCCTATATGCATGGCAGGCTAAGGATTCAAACCTCAACTCCCAAGATCCTCCTGGCTGCCATGGTGGCCTACAGGCCTGTATCCTCCACCTCATCCACTCTGGCATGCACACAAGTATATGAAATCTCTTTTAGAAGTCCAAGATTTGAAAAATCAGGAAATGTGGCACACAATGAAGATACCAAACATCTGCATCATAGTTATAGAGGAAGGAAAAGAATCCCTGGACAATGGTATGGACCACATCTTCTACAGAATTATAAAGAAAATTTATCCAAATTGTAAATAGACACACCCATACAAATACAAGAAGCAGACAGAACACTAAATAGACAAGATCAGGAAAGAAACTCCCCATGACATATCATAATCAGAACTCTAGATGCACAAAACAAAACAAATGACTGAAGACTGCAAGAGAAAAACAACAAATACACATAAATGAAAACCCATCAGAATTACAGTGGATTTTTCAATGCAAATGATGAAAGACAAAAGAGCTTGGACCAGCGTATTTCTAATACTAAATGACTACAGATGCCAGCCAAGGTTATTCTACCCAGAAAAATAAATGTCAATTATAATCAAAGGAGAAAGGGAAATATTCCATAACATAAAAATTATGAAAGAATGCATGTCTAGAATTACAATCCTCCAGAAAATACTCAAAACAGTTCAAAGGACAGAGGAAAGAAAGGCTATCCCCAAGCAGCAAGAGAGAGTAATTAGTGAAGGTAAAAACACAGAAATAAATCCAGACCAAAAATGCAAATAAAAAATAAACTGAAGGGAATCAGTATACATCTCTCAATATTAACTCTAAATATAAATGGTCTAAACGCCCCAATCAAGAGACACAGACTGAGAAAATGGATTAAGATACTGAATCCAGGGATGGAGAGATGGCCTAGTGGTCAAGAGCGCTGACCGCTCTTACAGAGGACCTGGGTTTGATCCCCAGCACCCACATGGTGGCCGAGAACTGTCTGAAACTCCAATTCCAGGAGAACTCCATTTCCAGGGGAATCCGACGACCTCTTCTGACCTCCGTGGCATTGCATGACACAGGTGCACAAACTTGCATGCAGACAGTAAATTTATACACATACAAAAATAAAATAAAATAAAATAAATAAACAAAGAAACTGAATCCATCTGCTGCGGTCTACAAGAAACACGCCTCACTTTCAAGGACAGACACCATATTAAGGTGAAAGGATGGAAAAATACTTCAGGCAAATGGCACCAAAAATCAAGCAGAAGTTACTATTTTAATATAAGACAAAACAGATTTCAAAGTAAAACTAATCAGAAGAGATGAAGAGGGTCACTATATCCTTAATAAATGATCAATCAACCATGAAGATCTCACAATCATAAATCTGTATGCACCAAACCCTGGAGCAACAAAATGCACAAATATAATCCTGAAGGAGTTCAAGACAGAGATCAATCCCAGCACAATAATAGTGGGAGACGTCAATATTCCCCTGAGCCCATTGGACAGGTTAATTTGTAAAAAGAATAAATAGAGAGATTTTGAACTGAAAAATATAATACACCAAATGGACCTAACAGAAATCTACTTAATATTCCAACCAAATGCCAAAGAATATACTTTCTACTCAGCATCCCAAGAAACATTCTCCAAAATTGACCATATACTGGTACATAGAACAAACCTGAAAATAAAAAAAAATAATAAATTGAAATAATGCCATGCAATTTATCTGATAAAAGTGCAATAATGTTTAACATCAATCCCAAAAAATAACCTTACTTCCTACAAAAACACATGAAGAGTAAGGAACACACTACTGAATTACAAATGGGTCAACGGAGAAGTAAAAAAAGAAATACAAGCATTCCTGACTCTAAGTGAAAGTGATGACACAACACAGCAAAATCTATGGGGTACCTTAAAAGCACTCCTGAGAGGGAAATTCATAGCCCTATATGCCTGCATTAAGTGAATAGAAAGACCACAAATAAATGACTTGACTTGCAACTAAAAACACTGGAAAGGCAGCAACAAATAAATTCTAAACCTGGCAGCCAGGACAATATATAACAAAATCAGAGCAGAAATCAATTAAATAGAAACAAAGAGAACAATACAAAAAAAAAATCAAGGAATGCAAGAGCTGGTTCTTTGAAAAGGCAAACAAAATAGTTAGACCTCTAGCCCAATTAACTAAAAGAAAGAAAAAAGAACTCCAAATCAACCAAATTAGAGATGAAAAGGAAAACACAACAGATAGTGAAAAGAATGAGACAATCCTATCAGAATACATCAAAAACCTATAGTCTACTAAATTTGAAAACCTAAGAAAAATGGATGAATATCTAAAACCTGTAAAACTGCCCTCTTTAATTGACTAATAGACATAAGAACTGTGAAAAGGATTATTCTCTATTCAGAACCAAATATAATACTAAAGTCCTTAAACTATGCACTTAAGCAAAATATATTAATACAGGAGCTCTGACATCAGCAATGGATTATTCTACCAGGGAGATGTTGGCCAGGGGATCCAAG
>VZQC01012749.1:849322-870769 GCA_009823505.1 Rhizomys pruinosus | reverse complement strand
ACTCATAAATTATCACTTATTGCTAAAAAATGAAAAAAAAATCTGAGAGAAAGATGCAGGACAGTTATGGCAGAATGCATGATCTGGGATGGGATGGGGTGGGATGGGGGGGAAAGGAAAGGGAAATATGCCTGAACTGAATTGGAAAATGATGTATGAAATACACAAAGCATCAATTAAATAAATAAATAAATAAATAAATAAATAAATAAATAAATAAATAAATATTAAAACTGCAAAAAAATTTTACTATTGTAGGTCTCCTAACAATAATAATTATAATAACTTCTATGTCACAGCCCCCACTATGACTCCACATGTTCATCCTATGCAAAGCATACCAGTTTAATAGAAATCCATATAAAAACATATGCATTTACTTATGTGTGTCCTATACATCTGTATATAACATATTCAAATATATGTACATATAATATGTAAATATTCTAACTAAATTAAATATCACTGATTTATTCATAGGAAAAAAAGAAAAATCAGTAGCCTTTATTTATGCCAATAACAAGCAATTTGAGAAGGAATACAAGGACACTTTCCCACTCACAATAGCCTCCAAAATATAAATTATCTAGAAACAAATCTCATAAAACACACCAAAAATCTATAGAAAGAAAATTTAAATCCTTCAAGAAATAGATTGAGGACGGTGCTGGAACATAGAAAAACTTCCTATCCTCATGTATTGGAAGAATCAGTATGGTAAAATTGACATCCTATCCAAAGTAATATATGGATTCAATACAATCCCAATTAGAATTCCCAGGAGCTTCTTCACAGACCTAGAAAAAATCCTAAAGTTCATATGGAGAAACGAAAGACTCTGGATAGCCAAAGCAACCCTGAGCAAAAAGAACAATACAGGAGGGATTGCCATACCAGACTTCAAACTATATTACAGAGCTGTAGTCATTAAAATAGATTTACATTGGGACAAAAACAGTCCTGTAGATTAATAGAAGAAAATTGAGGATGCAAACTTGAGCACATCCAGTTTCAGCCACCTCATATTCAACAAAGGAGCCAAGGACACTCAATGGAGGAAAGACAGCATCTTCAGCAACTGGTGTTGGCATAACTGATCACCACTTGTAGAAGAATAAAACTAAACACCTACCTCTCACCATGTACAAAAATAAACTCCTAATGGATCAAAGACCTCAATGTGAAACCCAAAACTCTGAAAACGATAGAAGAAAACATTGGTAGTATACTATAAGACATAGATGTAGGACAAGAGTTTCTAAATCAGACAACAGCTGTGTAAAAAATAAGATCAACAATTGACAAATGGGGCCTTATTAAACTCAAAAGCTTCTGTACAACAAAAGAACCAATGACAAATGTGAACATAAAACCCTCAGAGTGGGAGGAAACCTTTACCAGTGATAAATCTGATAGAGCATTAATGTCCAAAGTATATAAACTACTCAAAAAACAAGGGAGGAAGAACACAAGTGACCTACTCAAAAGATTGAGTAAACAGCTGAATAAAGACTTCAGAAATGAAGAAGTAATGATGGCTGAGAAACATCTTTAAAATTGTCACTAATAATTAAGGAAATGCAAATTAAAACCACCTCAAGATTTCATCTTACTGGAGTAAGACTAGCTATTATCCAGAAAACGAAGGATACCAAATGCTGGAGAGGTTGTGGGGAAAGGGGAACACTCATCCACTGCTGGTGGGAATGCAAACTTTTGCATCCCTTATGAAAAGCAGTGTTGAGAACTCCCAAGACACTGAAAATAAGCCTACCATCTGACCCAGTCATACCACTCCTGGGTATATACTCACAAGACTCATCCTATCGGAGAGACACAGGCACATCTATGTTTATCTGAGCTCTCTTCACAATGGCAAAGAGCTAGTAGCAACCCTAGTGTCCTTCAACTGATGAGTGGATAGAGATAATATGATACATCTACACAATGGAATTCTATGCAGCAGTAAAGAAAGATGGCATCATGAACTTTGCAGGTAAAAGGATTGAATTTGAAGCCATTATGCTAAGTGAAGTAACACATTCCCATAAAAACAAGCAAGGAATTGTAACCCTCATTTGTGGATGCTAGCACCAAATCCCTAGTTGAAAGCAAGCTGAAAAAAATTAATGTTATATTTATTTTTTCTGAAGGCAAATATGGTGCTATAATGTGAATTCTAAAAGGAGCTCTAGAATTAACTGACCATTTATTTTCATATTTTGTAATTGTGATATATGTATGGAAGAGTGTATATATTCAGGTAAAATTAAAGGGAAAATGTGAACTTCTAAACATATTTTGGAACTAGCATACAGTTTATTTTCAAAGGTCATAATTTTGCTATATATAGGCATACTTTGGAGCACGACAAATGGGAAGGTATGACCATGACAAAAAGACTGGATCAAGGAACTGACTGAAACACTTAACTTCTGTCCAAACAATAAACTTCTTCAGAGAAAAACTTTAAAAAGACTGAAGAAAAGATGCAAGACATGTATGGCAGAATGCATGAACTGGTGTGGGGTGGGGGCATGGAAAAGGGAGTGTGTCTAAATTGGACTGGGAAATTATGTATGAAAGAAACAAAATACCAAATTTTATTAAAAGTTCTTGTGCTTTTGTTTGTTTATTGTTAAAAATACAGATATAAACATTGTGTGTGTGTGTGTGTGTGTGTGTGTGTGTGTGTGTTGAGTCCAGTTAGAGGTGCTTCTGTGTCCCATACCCATGTTTTGGCTTGACCTCTTGGAGTCATATAAATTCTCAGCATGGTAGTCCCTGAAAAAATCTGAATCTTTGTCCCTCAGCATAGAAATCCATGGCATTTTCTCCATCTACCTTAGCATGTCAACTGATTTTGTCTTTATACAGGTCATGTTAGACTACCATACTGTAAGAGATTTCATTGATGATATTTCACTATCATGTCAAAAATGAATTAAGCATCAGGTGTTTTGTCTGTTTGTTCTTTGTATAAGTCTTCTATAATGCTCCCTGAAGCTTAGTACTGTTTAGAAATTACATTGTAGATATGAGACTTCTGGCTGAGCACTTCACAGACACATTTGTTTTTCTGTATTTGACCAGTTGTGGAACACTGTAATAATCTCTATCTGTTTCAAAAAATAGAGTTTATTTGATAAGTTGTGAGAGTTATGTTCTTCTTTAAACATGACAAGGCATATTTATTGTGTTGGAGAGCTTTAGTTGTCAACTTTATACATCTGGGTAGAGGGGCCTCAGGTGGAAAATTGCCCCTATCAGAGTGGCCTGTGTCTGTGTCTGTGGTGATTTTTCTTGTTTGTTGACAGATGTGTGATGACCTAACACACTAATGACCTAATGGCCACTGTAGGCAGTGCCACCCTTGGGCAGGTAGTTCTGTATTGTATAAGAAAGCAGTTTGAGCATGGGCAAAAACAGTTAAGTATTATTCCTCCACTATCTGTTCTCCACATTCCAACCCTGAATTGTTTGGCTTCCCTTAATTATAGACTGTGCTTGTATGCCAAGTAAATCTTTTCATCCCCAGGTTGATTTTGGCAATTTATTTTTCTCCTACCAGTTGAAAGAAACTAAAGCATTGGCATTTCATTCTACAAACGAAGTCAGCACTTTGATCCAGACAACCAAAATGGTCTGATAGTGTAGCAAACAATGATATAGGAACACATTTCACAACTTTAAAAGACCACTAGGACAGTTTCATGATTGAAAGAGTCAAATAGGCCTATAATAAACTTAGTATTTCCACATTTGTATAATCAGGTGCAGGACTGAAAACAAGAGCCAAGATAAATTATTCTGAGAAATGTGTGGCAGTAATAAATATAATAGCAAAAATTTAGGGGCTATGGTCTAGTTGGGTTGTTTTGTATATCACTGTGAACATAGTTTTACCACTGTATCCTTCCTTTTCCTGTATGAAACAAAAAAGCATGAAAACGGTTTTTCTAAAGTTTGTTTTCATGTATGGATTACAGAAATATGGAAAACATTTAGAATAATACAAAAATAGTGCTCCAACTTTCTATGGATTATATTGCATTAACATAATAATTAAAATAATCACAACTGGAAATCTACTTTGTTCCAACAAGATTATATGTTCTAGAAAATAGAGATAAGTAAAGGCAAATATATATATATATATGTATATATATATATATATANTACAGTTTATACCACATATGTAATATGTAGTGTCCATTGCATTTATCTCTCACTTTTCTTGAGGATAATGAAAGAGTCATTCCTCATGAAATGAAATTTATGAATATATTTCCTTTGGTAATTGTCAGAAAATCCAAACATCAGGTATTCCTTCAGTTCAGACATTACCCACAATGAAACAAATATTTTGACCCAACAATGCACTCATTTATTGAAGCAACTGAAAATGTATGGTTAAATAGCTTTTATATACTGAACATTTGTGTTATGGCACATTTGCGCATTACCCAAGGGAATGTGACAGAAGCAATGAACAATGTTGAGAAGAAAATATTCCTTTCAAATGTATTCATAAGATGCAACACATTTTCATCAGTTAATTAGTATGTGTAAATGTTAGTATTACAAGCCACAAATTGTAAACTAGACAGGAAATATTTATTTAAACAGCATTATATTTTCTACAAAATAAAGCTTAGTAAAGGCTAGTATCTTTACCACTTCGTTTAAAAAATTAATATTCTAGCAGCATGTAATTAACGTTTTTTGGCTTATGGAAAGTAGATTTCCAGTTGGATTTATTTTAATTATTTTGTTAATAGCATCTGTAGGTGGTTGCATTACTATTTTTCATATTATTCTAAGTATGTTTTATATATAGATTTTATGTATTTTATGTTTTTTTCTGGTGGCTTAAAATGTTATAGGTATATATTTAAATAAAGAAGTGTAATTTAATTTGATACATTTAAATTTATAAGTGAAATTAACCTTATTTCCCAAACTCAAAGCTTTATTTTTCATAAGAGAAGAAAAATGGGAAATAATTATGATCTATATGTATCCTACAATGTCTTAAGCAATTGAAACCATTTTACTTGCCACATACTTTATTCCATTTATCAAACCAAACCACAATTAACTAATTTGTTATGTACTATCAATCTTTCTTCACATTAACATCAGCTATTAATAAATAACATGATGGTCATTTATATAATTTGAATATGAGATTTCTCCCACAGTTTCATGTATTGAGTAGTTTATTTCCAAAGCTAGCATTTTGCAGAATAGGTATTTTGGGAAATTAGTTGAATAATATGGAACTTCCATTGTTATCAATGGGTTATTCCATTGGTGGATTAATAAACTGATGTCATTTATGTGTAATGTTGAATATATAAAGATGAGACCAGTGTCTAAGAAGTAAGACATTGAATAGATTGCGTTTTGAAAAGAATATATCTTGTATACTTTCCTTTTCCATCTCTCATTATATTTCTTGATTATCAGGAGATGAGCAACTTTGTTCTGACATATGCTTCTGCCACTGTTTTCTGCATTTCTCTGGCCCAGAAATAGTGGACCATGGAGGAACCTTCTGAAATTGTGAGCTAATATACTTCCTACCTTAAGGTGCTTTTCTCAGAATTTTATCACTATTATGAAAAATCTACTCTAGTTATTATAAGCTTTTCCTATAATAGATAAAAAATACCAAAGTATTCTTATTTAAACAGGATACATTTTTGGTCATTTATAGAGATATAATTATCCATAAACTCACCGAGTTTTATTATATATTTGTTTATTATGATTGGGCCCAAATTCCAAAATGAAATTTACAATGCCATAATGCTAAATACTGAATTCATAGAAGACCCAAATCTCTAAAGCCTAAAATATCATGTTAAATCCTGAAAACAGAAAACCTTTCCAAAGATAGTTAAGAATGAAATACTTTACACACACACACACACACACACACACACACACACACAGGAGATAATATATATATAGTATAATATATATATATATATTGTCCTTTTTGAGACATGGTCTCCCTGTAGCCCCAGCTGTCCTGGAACTCAGTTTGTAGACGAGGCTGGCCTTGAACTCCCAGAGATCCGCCTGCCTCTGCCTCCCAAGTGCTGGGATTAAAGGCATGCACCATCATGCTGGGATTTACATATATTTTAATGGAAATTTTGTTTAAAAACATGTAAACTCATGCTAGAATATTTCTTATGCCGCATTTCACAATAAGCAATACAATTTAATTTTACAAACTGAAACACTCTGTATCCTAAATCTAAGAGCTCTTAGATTAATCAAGTTTGTAAAGAAGTATATCAAAAAACAAATTGTTATGAACACATAACCTTACAATTCTGAAACTCTAGTGAAAAGATTTATTGGGAAAGAAAATGTTTCCCTTTACAGCATGTATCAAAAACTTGGTTACACAGTACATGTAATTACTCAAAGAACCAAGATCTCAAGGAATTTTATGTTTCACAAATGCAGACATGCAAAAGTTATATCTCTTCATTTACAGAGGACATTTTGGCACTATCCAATGCATTTTAATTACAAATACAGACAAAGATAGCATTTTGCTATGAAAATATTATTGTTGTCATGTTGGACAGCAAATTATTTCATCATATCTTAATTTTATTCTATTTATAGATTTAAAAATGAAAAATTTGAGAATTTTGTTATTCTGGACAAAAGCATTTAAGGTTTCAATGTTTTGAAGTTGTGATTTGGGTAATAAAGCTAGTGTTTATCATCAATTTGACAGAATCTAAAATGACCAGGAGATTAGCTGGAAGACAAGGCTCCCTGCAGGATTGGAGGGATTATATTACTTATGGGCAATCCATCATACTGATTAAATTCATTGAGCTAGGATATCCTGATCATTGAGAATGGCACCATTCTCTGAGTTGGGTCTTGAAATGTGTAAAAGGGAAAAGCCAGTAGAGAATAAACACATGTTCAATGTCTTTCTGCCTGTTGACCAATGAGGAAATAACTCAATATGTCCTCCAGGTTTTATCCCTGTAATTTCACTATCAGGTTGGGCAATAACATAGAACTTTTCCCCAAATTAAATCTTTCTCCCTTTAGTTGTTTACATGGAGCCATTTATTACATCAACAAGAAAGCAACAAAAATGGGAACATTTTTACACTTTTGAAATACTGATTCCTGTAGATCTCAGCCTTCAAGTTTATGGTGCTCAGGACTTAGTTTTTCAGGATTATGTATCACTATGTACATATAACATGACTCGGATTGGGGATCTCCCAAGACCACCTGAAGCACAGGTAGGAGCTGAATGCTTCAGCTAGGCAGATTGTTTGATTGCATCTCATTGTCTTTGGCCTTATTGGCTTGTGTGGCTGTGGGGGCGAAATTGTCCTCCCAGCTGGTATAAAAGGTGGAAATTTGTGAGTCTTGAGATTGGGGATTTCCCAAGACAACCTGAAGCACAGGTACCAGGGTGTGGACTAAACAGCAACCAACCCCCCACCCCCCCATGCTCTCCACCCCCTGCCAACTGGGATTGCCAAAGGAATGTCAAAGTGGATCCTTTGGAGAACCTTCAGTTCAGAACAGAAAGGGAAGAGTGAGTTAGACTTATAGAAATCCTAAAACTTAGAAAAGTCAACACTCCAAAAACAAGGAGTAAAGGAGAAAAACAAATCTATCAAACAAACAACAAAGGCATCTGAAGGAGGCAAGCAAACCTTCAACAGAGTGAAGAGGCATTTGGGATTCACTTTGGAATACAGGCAAAAAGAAAGCCATATGCCAGGGACACGAAGAAGAGACAACATGGGAAAGGTGTAGGATAATTCCACACCAAGCTCTACCAACCCCGTGGAAGATACCTACAGTGGGATCCCCCTGGGGAGGGCCCAGGACACAGATATTAGAAGTCAATTGTTAACATTCTTAAAGAAGTGCAAGATTACAAAGAGCAAATCAAATAAGAAAAGAGAATAAAAAACTCAAGAAGGACCTAGAGAGAGAGAATGACACACTCTGTAAGGAAATGGAAAAACTGAAAAGATCCCATGTTGAAAAAGATAAGGAAACCAACAAGCGAAGCAAACAGCTACAGGAAGAGATTGAGAAGCTCCAAAAGGAAGTGGAAATACTAAAGAAATCAGAAGAAGAATTTAAAAAGGAAATCAAACAATCATCCAATCAAGAGGAAAGAATGAAAAAAAAAACATTAGAAGTAGAATGGAGGAAGCAGAACAAAGAATATCAGACCTGGAAGATAACACAGAACAACTAATAACCTCAAGGAAAGGATATGAAAAAATAAAATACACAAAAGTGGAAAAACCAGGAACTGTGGGACACTATGAAAAGATCAAACCTCAACATCATAGGAATAGAGGAAGGAGAAGAATCCCAAGAGAATTGTATTGATAAGATTTTCAACAGAATAATAGATGAAAACTTCCCAAAACTAAAAAAAGACAAACCAATACAAATACAAGAAGCACATAGAGCTTCAAACACACAAGATCAGAAAAGAAACTCTCCACACCGTATTGCCATATCATTGTTAAAATGCTAGACACCCAAAACAAAGACAAAATTCTTAAAGCCACAAGAGAAAAACAACAATTGACCTATAAGGGGAAACCTATCAGAATTACAGCTGACTTCTCAGTGCAAACTATGAAAGCAAGAAGAACGTGGAGCAAAGCATTCCCCATGTTAAAGGAATATAGGTGCCAACCCAGGTTACTATCCCCAGCAAAAATGTCAATTATAGTTGAAGGAGAGAGAAAAACTTCCATGACAAAAAGAAGATGAAAGAATATATATCCAGAAAACCAACCCTTCAGACAATACTTGAAGCAATTCAAATAACAGAAGAAAGGAGCAGCCATCCCCAGGCACCTAGAAAGAGAAATCAATAAAAGCATAACTGCAGAATTAGAAACCTAAACCAAAACTACAAATGGATAATAAGGCAAAAGGAAGCCACACAAACCTATCAGTCATAACCTTAAATATTAATGGACTAAATTCCCCAATCAAAAGACAAAGACTGGGAGATTGGATTGGGAAACAGAACCCATTGATATGCTGTCTACAAGAAATGCATCTTCCCTTCAATGACAGGTACCACCTTAAAGTTAAAGAACGGAAAAAAAATATTCCAAGCAAATGATACCAAAAATAAAGCAGTTGTTGTTATTTTCATATCAGACAAAATAGACTTCAAAGTAGAAGAAATCAGAAGAGGCAAAGAAGGTCATTACATTTTTATTGAAAGAACAATTCACCAAGAAGTTTTCACAATTATGAATATATGCACCAAACTCTGGTGCACCACAATTTATAAAGACAATTTTCCAGGACCACAAGTCACGCATTAACCCCAGTACACTCATATTAGGGGACTTCCATACCCCACTGGGCCCTTTGGCCAGGTCAATAGGACAAAGAATAACCAAAGAGACATATGAACTGAAGGATATGACACACCGAATGGACCTCACAGACATATACCGAATATTCAACACTAATACCAGATAATACACTTTCTACTCTGCACCCCACGGAAGATTCTCCAAAATCAGCCACATACTGGGACACAGAAGAAACCTCCACAAATACAAAAGGATTGAAATAATTTCATGCATTGTATCAGACCACAGTGCAATAAAGCTCAGTATCCACACCAGGATAATCCCTACAATCTGCAAGAACACGTGGAGACTAAACAGCACACAACTGAATAATGAATGGGTCAAGAAGAGATAAAGAAAGAAAGAAAAGCATTCCTAGAACTGAATGACAGTGATAATACAACACAGCAAAACCTATGGGATACCTTAAAAGCAGTCCTAAGAGGTAAGTTTATAGCCTTTGGTGCCTACATTAGAAAAACTGAAAGTGCAATGGATGAGTGTTCCCCTTTCCCCACAACCTCTCCAGCACTTGGTGTCATTCATGTTCCTGATCCTAGCCAGTCTTATTGGAGTAAGGTGGTATCTCAGAGTGGTTTTAATTTGCATTTCCTTAATTATCAGAGATGTTGAACACTTCTTAAGATGTTTCTCGGCCATCTCTAACTCCTCCTCTGTGAAGTCTCTATTCAGATCTTTGCTCCATCTTTTGAATGATTCATTTGTTTTCTTTCTTCTTTGTTTTTTGAGTAGCTTGTATACTCTGGAAATTAATGCTTTGTCAGATGTATCTGCTGTGAAGGTTTCCTCCCACTCTGTGGGTCTTCTCCTCACTTCCTTTATTGCTTCCTTTGATGTACAGAAGCTTTTGAGTTTAATGAGGTCCCATTTGTCAATTGTCGATCTTATTTCTTGTGCAGCTGCTGTCTGATTTAGGAAGTCTTTTCCTACACCTATGTCTTGTAGTCTGCTGCCAAGCTTCTCTTCTATCACCTCCAGAGTTTGGGGTTTCACGTTGAGGTCTTTGGTCCGTCTGGAGTTGACCTTGGTACAAGGTGAGAGGTAGGGGTTTAATTTCATTCTTCTACAGATGTGATCCAGTTTTGCCAGCAACCACTTGCTGAAGATGCTGTCTTTCTTCCATTGTGTCTTCTAGGCCCTTGTCAAATATGAGGTGCATGAAATTGTATGAGCTCAGGTTGGATCTTCAGTTTATATATCCATTGGTCAACTGGTCTGTTTTTGTGCAAGTACGAGGCTAATTTTATGACGAGAGGGCCCTATAGTATAGTTTGATGTCGGTATAGACTGGCGATCCCCCCTGTATTGCTCTTTTCACTCAGGGTTGCGTTTGGACTAGTCGGAGGGTCTTTTTGTTTTTCCAAATGAATTGAGGATTTTTTTTTTCAGCCTGTGAGACACTCTTGGGGATTCTGATTGGGATTGCATTAAATCTGTAACTAGTCTTGGGTAGATGGACATTTTTACTATATTTAATTTTCCCAATCCATTGAGCATGGGAGGTTTGTCCATCTCTGAGTCTTCCTCATTTCCTTTTTCAAGGGGTTTAAAATTTTTTGTTGTGAGATCCTTGGTGTCTTTGGTTAGGTTTGTGTCGCTAGGTAGTTTATGTTTTTGAGGCTATTGTGAGTGGGAAGGGTCTCCGTGTAGTCCTCCTTCAATTGCGTTTTTTGTGTGTAGCAGAGACGGCTACTGATTTTTCTAAGGTTTATTTTGTATCCTGCCACTTTACCAAAGGCTCTTAATCGATTTCTAGGACTGTTAAACTTGTACAGCCACTATGGAAAGGCATTGTGGAGAACCCTGAGAAAGACTCAACATGAGCCCTTACCATTTGACCCAGTCGACCCTCCTGGGTATATACCCACAAGACACAACGTACTGCAAAGATACATGCAGCTATGTTTATTGGAGCTCTGTTTCAGCAATAGCCAAAAGCTGAACGCAGCCCAGGTCGCCCTGCCAACTGACGAGTGGATAGAGAAAATGTGGTACATCACAATGGAAACTTATGACAGCAGTAAAGAGGGGACAAACATCATGAATTTGCAGGTAAAAGGATGGAGGCTGGAAGACAATTAAAACAAAATGTTTAACTGAAGTAACACAGTCCGCAAATAACTAACGACAATGGATGTCCTCCTCATATGTGGGATGCTAGTACCAACAACCCGAACTATAAATATTTCTCATGGAGAGGAGGAGGCATAAGTAAAAGAACAACAGAAAGACTGCATCAGAAAATGGACTTGAAATGGGTGAATATGGAAGGGGGGATGGGTGGGAGCGAGGGACACGGGTGTATATTCATAAGGCATATATAATTGACGTAGCTTCAGCAAGTACCCCAGTTTCGCCTAGACACTTCAACCGGACACATGGTGATTTTAGGACTAGTAAAAGTAAAAGTACAACCAGTGTATATTAACACATTGGTTACAGAATCTGATAGAAAATGGTAATGCTCATCGAATTAAATGGAGATATAATTCGCTGTTGCCACATTTGCTTTACACTAAAAATCGGTCGAGCAAGAACTTTGGGATTGACACATACAAAGTTCTCTATAATTTACTCTGTTGTACATTATCATCTTGTAGCATTCTCTTTAAGATGATTTAACGTAAAATTAAGTTTGCTTCCCAAGTTAATCATATATTCACCCAAAAACAACATGGGGTAATTTTGATGAAATTTATGCCTTGACTCCACCCTATAGTCATGTAAATACAACTATCGTTCTGAGACTCATAGCTAAAAAAAAAAAGGGGGGGGATACAGAAGACATGAAACCTTTTCACAAAACCCACTGCAATTCAAATCTTAAAATAACTATGGGAAAAGATTTGTTTGTTCAACAGGACAAAACGTCACCAACTTAACGGCTGAGAAAGAAAAGATACAGGTTTGCAATTGAGTAGGATGTATCAAAAAGTGGCACCGGAAAGGCTGACCCGTCTGAACATTCAAAGGAAAAAGCCTCAGATTGCCATAACACCGTCGCAACCCCTCTGTGGATGCCTACATGTAACAACTAGTTATAATGAGTCCTACTAATGAAACTTCCCTTCTAGGTGCCACAAAGGTCTGTATGAGAGACTTCCTGCCTTCCCACCCATAGAACAAGGAGAAATATGAACAATGATGAGGTCGCTCCCCAACTGAAAATTGGAGACAAACTATTTTGTAAGGGTGATCTCTATAAACACCGGTAAAACCTTTCTTTAATTGCTACTAGACATGGGAAGTTGGAAGGATTACTCCTGTTCAGAAACAAATATAATATTAAAGTCCTAGGGCTATGCACTCAGCAAAATATATTAATACAGGAGCTCTGACATCAGCATGGATTGTTCTACCAGGTGGATGTTGGCCAGGGGATCCAAGGCCCCACAAAAGGAAGGGCTCCTTGCCTCTAAGTTTGGGATACCTACAGGAGGAGAGGATAAGACCCGGCTGCCGAAGACCGACGTTAACATGGGAGGGATGTATTGAGACCACATGCAAGTGTACAGATGGCCTCTGGAATGCCAGAGAGTGTTACCAAAGGCCACTAAACAATAAAGGAAATATGGGGTCTCCCTGAGTCCAAGCAAGACTCCACGTCAGCAGCACCAGATACACCTCACCTGCCTGGAAATACTGTGGCAGCAAAGGCAAGCATGTGCCTGTAATCCAGAATCTAATTGGCTATTGGCTCTTTCCCCTTGGAGGAAATAACCATGCATGATGCCACAAGCTTACACCTCTACAGGTTAGTTATGTTATAAGCCACAATAAACCCTGTCATTTTTAACAGGGGGAAAATTGTAATTCATGGATAACATATCCAAACATGTGTCTATGCTAAGTAACGTACCATAACTATAGTGCTGCTTAAATACCTATATATCTAATTGCTTGTTCTTCATTAGTAGGATCGAAAGGTTATTCCTGGACAAACTGTCAGCCCATGAAAGGAACAGCCAGAATGACCGAGATCCAAGTCAAAGTTCCAGAGAGAGTGGACTGTTTTACCTCTCATCCACCTGTGTGCCCCTTTTTTAAGCCTAGGGAACAACTGCAGAAGAGGGGCGTGGTAGAATGTAAGGGCTCGATTGGGGGTAATGGTGAAACTACAGGCAATGTAGTCTGGACACTATTTGATCAAACTGATTGAACAAACAACCTGTCACCCCCAATCACTGGATGGTGGGGCTGAAGGTGTTTGGGCACAACAGCTTGCAGATAGGTTTTCATGAAGGATGCTTGTACTCATGGATTATCACTTAATAGCTAGAAAAAAGAAAAAAAAAAAAAACTGGAGAGAAGATGCAGAGCAGTTATGGCAGAATGCATGATCTGGGATGGGGTGGGGGTGGGGGGGAGGGAAAGGGAAATAAGCCTGAACTGAATTGGAAAAAATGTATGAAATGCACAAAGCATCAATAAAAATTAATTTAAAAAAAAAAAAAAAACTGAAAGTGCACAAGTGAACTATCTAACACTGCAGCTAAAAGCACTTGAGAGTCAAGAACAGATGAACCCTAAGTGCAACAGACCAGAAGAAATAAAAAAAAAATCAGGGCAGAATTCAATGAAATAGAAACAAATAAATTAATACAAAAAAATCAATGAATCCAAAACTTGGTTTTTGAAAGAATAAACAAGATAGACAGACCTCTAGCCCAGTTAACCAAAAGAAAGAAGGAAGAACTCCACATCAATGCAATCCTAGGTGAAAAGGGAAATATCACAATCGACAATTAAAAGATCCAGAAAATCATACTGGAATACTTCAAAAACCTGTACTCTACCAAGTTTGAAAACCAGGAAGAAATGAATGAATATCTGAAATCATGGGAATCACCAAAGCTCACCCAAGAAGAGATCTACAGCTTAAACATACCCACAATGTATGAAAAAAATTAAAGATGAAATAAGAAACCTCCCAACTAAAAAAGCGCAGACCCAGACAGTTTCAAGGTTAGAAATCTGTAAAACATTTCAAAAAGACAACCATTATTACTGAAATTGTTTAGAAGGATACAAAGAGAAGGAATTCTCCCAAATTCGTTCTATGAAGCCAGCATCACTCTATTACCAAAACCAGATAAAGATACAACTAAAAAGGACAACTATATACCTATTTCCCTAATGAACACAGATGCCAAAATTCTAAACAGGATACTGGCAAACCCCATACATATCCAAATCAAGAAGATCATCTGTCATGACCAAGTTTGATTCATACCAAACACGCAAGGATGTTTCAACATATGAAAATCAATAAATACCATAAAACACAAAAATGGACTGAAAGACAAAAACCACACCATCATCTCAATTGATGCTGAAAAAGCCTTTGACAAAATTGATCATCCCTTAATTCTTAAAGTCCAAGAGGGAATTGCATTGGAAGTATCATTCCTCAATGTAATCAAAGCCATATACAAGAAACCCACAGCCAATATTATCCTAAATGAGGAAATGACAGAAACATTCCCTTTAAAGGTAGGAACTCAGCAAGGCTGCCCCCTGTCACCACTCCTCTTCAATATAATGCTTGAAACACTTGCTAGAGCAATAAGGCAATAAAAGGAAATTAAGGGAGTACTAATTGGAAAAGAGGAAGTCAAGCTATCCTTATTTGCTGATGATGATTGTTTACTTAAGGGATGCTAAAAAAACAAAAAAAAAACAAAAAAACAAACAAACAAACAAAAAAAAACTCCACCAGAATACTCCTAGAAATGATTAAGAGATTCAGTAAAGTGGCAGGATAAAAAATTAACCTAGAAAAATATCTAGCCTTTCTTCACACTAACAAGAAGCAACTGAAGAAGGAAATCAAGGGGACCTCCCCACTCACAATAGCTTCCAAAACAATTAAATACCTAGGAACAAACCTTACTAAAGACACCAAAGATCTCTACAACAACATTTTTAAACCGTTGAAGAAAGAAATTGAAGAAGAATCAGAAAATGGAAAAACCTCACATGATCATGGATTGGGAAAATTAATATAGTAAAAATGTCTATTCTACCCAATCCCTTGCATAGACTTAATGAAATCTCAAATAAAATCCCCAAGAATTTCTTCATAGGCTTGATAAAAAAAAAGTCCTTAATTTCATTTGGAAAACAAAAGACCCCAAATAGCCAAAACAACCCTGAGTGAAAAGAGCAGTACAGTGGGGAACTCTATACCAGACTTCAAGCTATACTACAGGGCTATCATCATAAAATCAGTTTGGTACTGGCACAAAAACAGACCTGTTGACCAACGAAACAAAACTGTGGATCCAAAACTTGAGCACATATCATATCAGCCATCTCATATTTGACAAGGGGGCCAAGAAGTCACAATGGATAAAAGACAGCATCTTCAGCAGGTGGTGTTGGCAAAACTGCATCACCACTTGTAGAAGAATGAAATTAAACCCCTTCTTCTCACCCTGTACAAAAGTCAACTCCAAATGGATTAAAGATCTCATTGTGAAACCCCAAACACTGAAGGTGATGATAGAAGAAAAATTTGGCAGCAGACTACAAGATATAGGCATAGGAAAAGATTTCCTAAATCAGACAGCAGCTATAAAAGAATTAAGTTCAACAATTGACACATGGGACCTCATTAAACTCAAAAGCTTCTGTACATCAAAAGAAACAATGAAGGAAGAGAAATCCCACAGAATGGAAGGAAAGCTTCACCGCAGAAACATCTGACAAAACATTGATTTACAGAATACATCAACTACTCAAAAAACAAAGAAGAAACAAAACAAACGACCCACTCAATAGATGGAGCAAAGAGCTGAACAGAGACTTCACCAGTGAGGAATTAGAGATGGTTGAGAAACATCTTAAGAATTGTTCAACATCATTAATCATTAAGGAAATGCAAATCAAAACCACTTTAAGATATCATCTTACTCCAATAGGACTGGCTAAGATCAAGAAAACAAATAATACCAAGTGCTGGAGAGGTTGTGGGGAAAGAGGAACACTCATCCACTACTGGTGGGAATGGGAATGTAAACTGGTACAGCCACTATAGAAAGCAGTGTGGAGAACCCTTGGAAGACTTTGAATGAACTTGCCACCTTACCCAGACATACCACTCCTGGGCCTGTACCCACAAGACTCACCCCACCACAGAGATACATGCACAGCCATGTTTATTTCTGCTTTCTTTACAATAGCAAGGAGCTGGAACCAACCCAAGTGCCCCTCAACTGATGATTGAGAGAGAAAATGTGGTACATCTACACAATGGAGTTCTATGCAGCAGTAAAGAAAGATGATATCATGAGCTTTGCACGTAAATGGCTCGAGGTAAAAGATATCATGCTGAGTGAAGAAACACAGTCCTGAAAAAGATACGATGAATGGTATCCCTCATCTGTGGATGCTAGCACCAATTACTTAATTGTATGGCAAACTGAGCAACATCAATGTGATCTGAAAACAACTATGCTCTTATATTATGAGTACCTTACAATATAATAATAAAAAATAAAGATAAAAAATCATGACTCAACAAATGTTAAAAATATTCCACAATGTTGTATGACATCTTCCCCTGAATTAAAACATTTTCTGGAAGAAGTAGTGGAAGGATCATGAAAACAAAGAATTAAACAAAAGTTCTCATGTCTGGGAATGTAGAAACTTGGAAGAATCTTGAAGGCCCTCTCCAGATTTATAGAAATTGTAAATAACTGCTGGTGGAGGAGATTCCAGTCGGGAATTAACTGAAAGCAGAGATTCTTGCATCTACAAGCTGTGCAAGTGCTTCAGTAATGAAGCTTTTGTGTTGTGTCACGTAGGTTGGGATAGGCTTTTAAATGATGCAGAGGTTTTTCAGTCATCTTTACTCCTATAACTAAACCCTCATCCATACTCCTGTTAGTAAAACTAATAAAAACTTATTGACAATTGCTGAAATCATTACTTTTTCAAGTGTACTCCATTTCTTTCTGGGATAACTAATCTCTCTCTCTCTCTCTCTCTCTCTCTCTCTCTCTCTCTCTCTCCCTCTGTTTGTCTCTCGCCATGTGTGCATATGTGTGTACATTCCTGGGAAAAGTCTACAACACAGCATATAATAAAAATTTACCAATAAATTAATACAGTTTATGAATAAATTAGAGAAGTAAAAACATTGGACTATTTACTCAGATGATGGATAATAATTTTGTAAAGCTGAGTAATTGTATCTAATGGATATATATTAAAGTAAATGCAAACTAACTTAATCTGATCATAATTATCTACATATAACCTGTGTTAAACAATATGTGTACCAGCAAATGGTGAAAATGTTAAAAGTGAGATTGATAAAAAACAAAAGGGGGTTGGAGAGATGGCCTAGCAGTTAAGAGCACGGACTCCTCTTGCAGAGGACCTGGGTTTGATTCCCAGCACAGATGTGGCAGCAGAGAACTGTCTTTAACTCCAGTTCCAGGGGAATCCGACACCCTCTTCTGACCTCCACAGCATTGTATGACACGGGTGCACACACCTACATGCAGACAGTACATTCATACACATAAAAATAAATTTAAAAAGATAAAGACGAAAGGAAGCCTAATATCACTATATTTAACCCTGTAATGAAAGCTGTAATCCACTGATGAAGATAAAAAAAGAAAAATGAAACAGAGTGTAACGAACACAAAAGGCCACAAATTGCAAAAGCACAGATTTATTCTGAAGACCCATGCAAACTCATGCAATCCAAAACCCAGCATAGACCTGCCTGGGGAAATGTGAAGCAGGCCCCAATCTTAGCCAAAGATCTAGGGATGGTTGATTACTGCTGGTAAAGAGACAGTTGATCTTCTTTAAGGGAGTGACTCCAGCTAAGCTAACTAAACCCAAATGGATGAACTTGCATTGAGGGGCTTCTGGGAATACCAAGTTGACTCCAGAAACCTTAACCTAAATGACAGAACAATTGAAATACAGTGGCAGGGGAGGGGCTACGGGAGGTTGTGTATGGGACCGGGGGTATGAAAATGATTAAGATGATTTGTATGAAATACTCCAAAATTCAAAAAAAAGGAAATACAAAAAATAAAAATTACAGAAAAGACAAAATGATCACATTAATGTTCTCTCTTCTCTCTCTTAGACAATTGATAATAGTTGACAATGATAAATGATAGATGATAGATAGATAGATAGATAGAGAGAGAGAGAGAGAGAGAGATAGATAGATAGATAGATAGATAGATAGATAGATAGATAGATAGATAGTTTAATGGATAGATAGATGTATGGCTAGACAGACAGATAGATATGATCAAGATTACTGAATTAGGAGCTTTATTGTTCAAAATATAAACACAAATATCTTATTCCCACATAACAGGAAAATATAGCAAATAAGAGCAGTGTGTCTCAAGAATAAAACAAGGAAAAAGATGATGAGGTGATAGTTCCAAATATGAAAAAAGAATATAACACCAAATATTTCATATTGACATTAATGAAAGATTCAAAGAACTGTAAACAAAGTACTGCAAACTATTTTTCCAAAAAATTGAGATTGTTATACCACGTTCATGATTTTGAGAGTCAGTAATCCAATGGGATAAATTCTCTGAAAGTATACCTCAGATTCCATAAAATTAATATTCCACATGGTTTTGTTATGAAGATGGCACCTTTTTAAAAAATATACTAGACATTTAAAAATATTAAATTTACCTCAATGTTCTTGAAGAATAAAATCACTTTAATCCAAACTTATTGTAACTCTGTATTAGGAAAAAAACGTGTGCTATGTGTCAACTGTATCCACGATAGACCAACATAGGAAAAAACATATTAGTTTCAGAATTTTTTATTTTATTTTAAAGTATACAGTGCATTCTGAGTTCATTTTTGTTCAGGGTGTTTAACTCTAAGCCACCACATCATAGAGATATTTGCTAATTAATATATATTGCAACACTCTTCAAAATAAGCTAATTATAAAACCGTCTTTGGTATTCAGGAACACATAAGTAGCTGAAGATAAAGGTGGTATATATTCATGTTTATATTTAAACAATAAAGAAAATAGAATTTGGTCTTTTGCATGAAAATCAGATGGAGATGATACAAAATGACAGAAGACAATCTCAAAAATACAAATATGATACAAATTTCTCACAGTTACAGTTTCTAGATTACATATAGGTGTAGAAATCATCTAAATATATCTTCTAATAGTAGAACTAAAACAGTCAGGGAGAACAAAATGGACTAATGCGAGGAGTGGTATGATTAAATATAAAATGTATACATGGAAAATAACTGAAGACTGACACAAGACTTTCTTCACAAATCAGGTAAATATCTATCTATATCACTCTTTTTTATTTTAGGTTTTTATTTTTGACCCATGAGTCTCAAAAAAGCAGTTGTATTATACATACCTATAGGGTGGAATCAAAGGCACAGATTTCATCGAATTCACCCATGCTGTTTTGGGTTACTGTATGTGATTAACTTGGGAAACAAACTTTATTTTTTTTTTATTTCTTAAAAATATTTATTAAGACCAATAGCAGTTCCAATATTGTTTTCTCTGAATTATGTGAAGCAAAATTCCCATATAAAAACATAAAATATCTCTTATGTTGTTATTTTAGTTGCTTTGGATATTATAGCTTTTATTAGCATTTGCATTGTCACTTAAAGATTTTTAATATAACAATTTATATTATAAGGGAAATATTCATCAGAAATTCTCAGATCAAGGACAGTGTCAACAATTCTAAGAGTTTCTGATACATTGCTATTTTTATATTGAAAGTAAATATCGAATCCCACAGGTTGTGGAAAACTTGCTTAATATTTTGGTGCACTGTTCCATTACTATAACAAATACTTTCTATAATCAATTGTTAAGCATAGAAACTTTATTTTGGCTCAGACTTATTCAAATCCGTTTCATGATCAGGTACAATCCTTTTCAATATCTACTGTATGAGCAGGGGCAGAATGCCATTGTGGAACAAATCCATTACATAAAGATCAGGGAACTGGTATGATACACATGTCCAGTTTAGGGCTGAGCACACTGTTCTTTTGTGATGTGCATGTTGACCACTTGTAGATCTTCATGTTCATCTCCATATACTGAAAATGAAGCTTCTCTGGTGAGCACTGAGAGATGTACTATTCTGTGGGTTTAACAATTTGTTAAACATCGGTTTCATGTGAAATCCATTTAACCGAATAATAGTAGTGGGTTCTTCCTTAGAGTCTATAAACTATCTATCTGCAGTTTCATTGTCCTGATAACAGTGCCTGATACAGATTAAGTTTTGTGGAATGGGCCTTAAATATGATCAGAAAGTTTTTGGTTACTTCCATAATTTTCTGTTTCTATTGAATCATTGGGCATATCTTGCCAGGCCAGTTGTTGTTGTAGCTGTCTGAAAATGACTATAAACATAAAAGGAATAGACACTGAAAGATTAGAGAATACATACAAATATTACATTGATATTTTATTTTTTTTCACATAAATTTATTTTTATTTTTTTAACAAATCTAGACCCATGTTCCCGCCCATTCCCCCACTCCGCCAGAGCTCATGCATTCTGCCAAACATGCTCTTCATCTCTCTCTCAGTCTTTCTCAATATTCTCCATGAGGAAGTTGACTGTTTTGAGCAGAAGTTCACTGTTTCAGTCAGTTCTTTGATGCAGTCCTTTCTGTTGTTGTTGTTGTTGTTGTTGTTGTTTCCAATATGCATTACACCCAACTTCTTTGGACAAAAGCTCAGGGGGCCCTACACAAGAAATACTTACAACTAGGTAATTGGCACTAGCATCCACAGATGAGGGATACCATTCGTCGTTTGTTTTTCTGGGACTGTGTTACTTCACTCAGCATGATGTCCTCTAGCTCCAGCCATTTTCCTGCAAAGCTCGTGATGTCGTCTTTCTTTACTGCTGCATAGAACTCCATTGTGTAGATGTACCACATTTTCTCTATCCACTCGTCAGTTGAGGGGCATTTAGGTTGGTTCCAGCTC
>VZQC01012749.1:796969-847888 GCA_009823505.1 Rhizomys pruinosus | reverse complement strand
CTGCCTGGAAATACTGTGCAGCAGTGGCAGCCATATGTCTGTATATCCCAAATCTAATTGGCTATTAGCTCTCTCCTTGGAGGAATAACCCATGGCTGATGCCACAAGCTTACATCCTCTAATAGTTAGGAGATGTTATAAGCCACAATAAGACCCTGTCATACTTAACAGATGAAAATGTAATCCATCGAGTAAAATACCATCCAAACATCTGTGTCTATACCAAAGTAACCTGCCATAACAATTAGTAATGTTTAAATACCTGTATATCTAATTGCGTGTTCTTCATTAGTAGGATCGAAAGGCTATATATTATACTGTTTAAATACCTGTATATCTAATTGTGTGTGCTTCATTAGTAGGATCGAAGGTTATGCCTGAACAAGCTGTCAGCCCATGAAAGAAAACAGCCAGAATTGACTAGAGACCAAGACAACAGCTCCAGAGAAAGTAGACTGTTTTGCTTCTCATCCACCTGTGCCCCTTTTCTAAGCCTAGGGAACAATCTGTGGAAGAGGGGGCGCGGTAGAATGCAAGGGCTGCGATTGGGGTGAATGGTGAAACTACAATATAGACTGGACACTCATTTGGTCAACTTGATTGAACATTCAAGCCCTCCCGGTGTACTGTGGGACCCATGAGCTGTGTGGGTTTGGGCACAACTCCTTGCAAATTGGTTTTACATGAAGGATGCTTGTACTCACAAATTATCACCTATTGTTAAAAAAATGAAAACAAAAGAAAACATAAAAACAGAAAGATGCAGAAAAGTTATGGCAGAATGCATGCTCTGGGATGGGTAGGGGTGGAGTGGGGGGAAGGGAAAGGGATATATGTGTGAACTGAATTGGAAAATGATGTATGAAATACACAAAGCATCAATAAAAAAAAAGAAATCAGGTAAATAAAATTTAGTAGATTGGGGCTGGAGAGATAACTCAGTGGTTAAAAGCACTGATTACTCTTGCAGAAGCCCCAGGTTCAATTCCCAGCACCCAAATGGCAGCTAAGAACTATCTTTAGTCCAGGGTATGTTGGTGCATGCCTTTAATCCAGGAACTCAGAAGGCAGAGGCAGGCTGATATCTGTGAGTTTAAGCCAGCCTGGTCTACAGATAGAGATCCAGAGCGTCCCTGTCTCAAAAACACCAAGAAAAAAAAGTTAAAACAAAATCCTTATATTCATATCGAAAAACAAAATACCCTGATTAGCTAAAGCAACCCTGAGTGAAAAGTACAATACTGGGGGAATTACTTTACCAGACTTCAAGCTATATTACAGGGCTACAGTCATAAAGACAGCTAGGTACTGTTAAAAAAAAGACCCATTGAACAATGGAACAAAATTGAAGATCAAAACTTGAGCTCATATAACTTCAGCCACCTCATACTTGACAAAAGGGCCAAAAGAGTTCAATGGAGGAAAGATAGCATCTTCAGCAAATGTTGTTGGCAAAACTGGATCACCATTTGTAGAAGAACATAATTAAACCCCTATCTCTTGCCCATTACAAAATAGATCACAAGGGGATCAAAGATTTCAACCTGAAACCCAAAACCCTGAAGGTGATAAAAGAAATGTTGGTTGCAATCTAACAAGACATAGGAGTAGGAAAAGACTTTTTTTTTTGTCTTTTAGAGACAGGGTCTCCCTGTAGCTCCAGCTGTCCTGGAACTCACTCTGTAGACCAGGCTGGCCTTGAACTCACAGAGATCCGCCTGCCTCTGACTCCCAAGAGCTAGGATTAAAGGCGTGCGCCACCACGCTCGGCCTAGGAAAAGACTTTTTAAATCAAACAGCAGCTGCACAGGAAATAAGGACAACAGCTGACAAGTGGGACTTCATCAAACTCAAAAGGTTTTGTTCAGCTAAAGAAACAATAAAGGAAGTGAAGAGAAAACCCACAGAGTGGGAGGAAACCTTCACCACTGGTACATCTGACAGAGGATTAATATCCAGAATATATAAACTACTTAAACAAAAAGAACAGAGAAGAAAACAAATGACCTACTCAAAAGATGGAGTAAAGAGATAAATAGAGACTTTACCAGTAAAGAAGTAAAGATGGCTGAGAAACATCTCAAAAAGTGTTCAATATCATTAATGATTGAGGAAATAAATTAAAATCGCACTAAGGTATCATCTCTCTCAACTAAGACTAGCCAAGATCAAGAAAACAAAAGACACCAAATTCTGGAGAAGTTGTGGAGAAAGGGGAACACTCATCCACTGCTGGTGGGAATGTAAACTGGTACAACCACTGTGGAAAGCAGCGTGGAGAATCCTTAAAAGATTCAAAATGATCCCACCACCTGACCCACCCACACCATTCCCGGGCATAGACCCAAAAGATGCATCCTACTGCACAGTCACATGCACAGCTATGTTTATTACAGCTCTCTTCACAATAGCAAAGAGCTGGAACCAACCCAAATGCCCCTCAACTGATGACTGGATAACAAAAATGTGGTACATCTACACAATGGAGTTCTATGCAGTGGTAATGAAAGATGACATCATGAACTTTGGAGGTAAATGAATGGAACTTGAAGCCATTATGCTAAGTGAAATAACACAGTCCTAGGGAAAAAAAAAGGGAAATGGTTTCCCTCATTTGTGGATGCTAACACCAAATCCCCAGTTGGCAGGCAAACTGAGCAACTTAACTATTATATTTCATTTTACCCAAAAGCAACTGTGCTATTATAGTATGAATATCTTAATGGGCTCTAGAATTGACCTACTACTTGTAGTCACACATTGTTATTACTATATATGGACAGAAGATATATATATTCATGTTCTAAAAATAAAAGAATGCAAAGTTATGCTTCTTTGTACCTGCATGCAACTTTACTGTTAAAATGTGAATCTCTAAATGTGTTTTGGAATTAACCTATAGTTTATTTTCAGAATTTGTAATTTTGATTTATGTGTGGAGTATATATATGAATATTTTGGAATAATATAAATTTAAAGGGAACAAAAAAAGAAGAGAAAAACCTATTCAAAGAACAGACCAAAACATTAAAAGGTTATAAAGACTGAGAAAAAGATGCAAGACAGGACTTGACATGTATGACAGAATCCGTGAGGGCGTGAAGGGTGGGCATGAATGGAGGAATGACTAAATTTTATTAAGAAATGTTGTATAAGATGTGCTCAATAAAAATTAACTTTAAAAAGTTAGTAGAGCGAAATCAAGTGTCAGATAAGCACCTTGCCAAGCTCTAAATGAGCAACTGAATAAAATGGTTTTTCAAACAAAAGAAGTTGAGGAAATATGATTACAAGATACTAGATATTTTCTCAGAAGTATAGCAACAATAGTGCAATTACCAAAACATTATAACCTTTGAAAGACAACTCATAGAAGTGTATTTCTAATTAAATTTGTTTTTAGACAAATTCACACATGTGTAATAAATCCATTCTGATCACTCTTACACCCATGTCCTAGTACCCCTGTCTACCTTTCCTCCTCCCCATAAGTCTCTTTGTCACATTTATGTCAATTTATGTCTTACTTTGGGACCTACTGAGAATAATCAAGTTTCTGTGACCATGGGTTTGGATCCACATCTGTTGGAGCCTGATGGGGTCATATGTCACTACTCAAATAAAGACAATGATTACCCCTTCCGAGAGTCTATTGCTGGCCAATTGTCCCTCCACCTTCTTTAAGTTACTGTTAACGCTGATCTTGTATGGGCCATGTGAAAATACCAATACTTGTGAATTCATGTTTCCAATGGTGTAACTGAGTATACCGAATGGTATTTCAAAATCCATTACTTTATCTTCCCATTTTCATATACTTCCCACCTTTTGTTCTTTAATGATCCCTGAGCATTAGGGGTTGTAATATTAAAGTTTTTCTTGTGTCTGACCCACAGTCATATAGGCAGAAATTCAAACATGCTAATGGCAAAATGTGTCTGGAATGATGGTGGATTGCCCATAAATAATGTAAGAAAATGTGACTCCATAATAAGGCTTTGGAAACTACTCAGCTTTGCCTCTACCATAAGGAATATATCTGTGATCCTCCATTCAGTTCCAGTGCTAGATTTGAAAGCAGCTATTCCTGAAAAATATGATCTTATCCCGTAATGTAGTCAATGAATAGGACTGAAAGGAGCTTATATTGGTTTAAGAACCTCTGGAATCTCCCTGATCCATTCCTGTGCATGTATCTCATTCCTAAGAGGATGTATGTTCAATAGCCCATTACATGTAGGAGTAAAGCTATGTAGTGGTGTAGACTATCATCTCTCAATCTATAGTTAATATGTTTTATTTCATTCAGAAGAATGATTAAAACTATATGAATTGTGGACCAGATAGCTTAGCCCTTAAGAACACTGGCTGTTCTTGCAGTGGCTTCTCTTTCAAGTCTCAAAACCTACTTGGTGAGTAACAACCATTTGTAACCCCAGTTCCAGGGAAATCTGATCCCCTCTTCTGATCTCTGTAGGCATTGCATGACATGGGTGCACTTACATGCAGTCATACACTCATACAGAAAATAAAAATAATAAATAAAAGCTTTATTAATTGAGTGAGTTGGGCTTGTAGGAGAAAGATAAAGAACTGAAGATTAAAATGTGTATTTTATAGTAATGAAGAGGATCAAACTTAGGGATATAAGATAGTTTCCATTAGGCATGTAACTAATCACAGAAGGCAGAGATATCCAACTCACCCCTCTTATTCAACAATGTAAGGCAACTAACACTACTAACAAATCACTTAAAATCACTTAAGCATGTTTGGAGTATACAAAGTTACCACTCAGAAATCAACAATGTTTCCTTAAAATAACAATGAACAGTTAAAAACTAAAATTTTAAAAGAAATGCAGAATATATTTTTAAATGTTAGATATAAATCTAACAAGAGAGGTAAATTACCTATATGGAATACTGGAAAATGTTCAGTGAACAAATAATACACAATCTAAGTAAATAAATAGGCATGCCACATTAAGACTGAAAGACCCCATTGAGTTTTTGGGCTGGGGTTATAGCTTTGTCTATTATATGGTTAGATATAAAGCACCCTGGGTTCAGTGGATTCAGTCCCTATCAAATACCACACACACACAAACAAACAAACACACACACACACAAACAGGGAGAGAGAGAGAGAGAGACAGAGAAGAGAGAGAGAGAGAGAGAACAGTTCTCTGTAAATACAGCTAGAGATTTTAAAACAAAGACAATCAAACTTAAGAAATAATAAAATAGGTAGGGGCTGGAGAGATGGCTCAGTAGTTATGAGCACTGGCTTAGGAAAACACATGGCCAAATCATTGTGAGAATTCAATATCACCATTAAAACATTTAAAGAACACTACTGGTGTGGTGCAGAATGCCTTGAAGTCTCACAGATTGCTTATGGGAATCCACACTGGCCCTCCCTGTGAAGATCTGTATAAAGTTAAACACATACTTACAAATAATCTGACACATCCTTTGGTTGGTATTAGAGGAAAAGAAAACTGGTATGTTATGTGCATTCTAATCCCAGTATTTAGGCAGGTTGTTCTCTGTGAATTTGAGAGCAGCGTTGGCTACATGATTAGTTCAAGGCCACTCTGAATATACAGTGAGATAGTCTCAAAAATAAAATATGATAAAAATGAAAATATGTGGCTGGAGAGATGGTTAAGTAGTTAAGAGCACTGGATGTTCTTACAGAGGACCCAAGTTCAATTCCCAGCACGGAATTCACTACCTTCCCACGGAATTCAATACCTTCTTCCAGCCTTCTTCTGACCTCCATGAGCACTGCACAACATGGGTGGACTTGCATACATTTAAGCAATACACTCATACACATAAAAATTAAAATAATAAATAATTTTTTGAAAATAAACTATATTTTAATCCCAAAACATATTTAGGGATTCACATTTTGAGAGTAGAGTTGTATCCAGGTAAAGAAAATGTATTACTTTACATTCCTAAATTACATAGCAAGTTGATGTATAACATCAGGTACTATATATACAAAAAAAGAGTAAGTTTGCCTTTCAAATAGGGATTTGGTGCTAGGATACACAAATGGGGGATACCATATGCCATTTGTTTTTCTGGGACTTATCATAATGGCTTCTACTTCCATCCATTTGCCTCCAAAGTTCACGATGTTGTTTTTCTCTACCACTGCATAGAATTCCATTGTGTAAATGCACCACATTTTGTTTATCCATTCCTCCATTCAAGGACATTTCGGTTGCTTCTAGATCTTCACTATTGTGAAGAGAGCTGCAATAAACATCAGTGTGCTTCTATCTCTGCCATAGGATGATTCTTGTGGGTATATACCCAGGAGTGGTATTACTGAGTCAGATACTAGGCTCATTTTGAGTCTTTTAAGAGTTCTCCACACTACTTTCCATTATAAATGACCAAATATTATTATTCTGTGTAATAAATATGCAGGTAACTAAAATGTACATGTTTGTTAAAGGGAACAAATGATTATTTAAGAGTATCAGGGTATAACATCTGCTGTTTTTTTTTTTTTCTTCTTCTTCTAACCATCTTACTTATTGTCTTCCATCAAAAAATATAAGAAAGTCTGCCATTGTGGTATTTGCCTTTAATCCAAGCACCTGGGAGACAAGTGTATCTATGAGTTCAAGGCCAGCCTGGGTAAGCTAGCAAGTTTCAGACCAGCTGGTGCTGCAGAGAGACACTGTTACCAAAAACAAAACAGGGAAGAAGTGAGGAAGGGAAGGAACGAAGAAGGAAACATATGAGAAAAATCTGTATTTTGCCACTACTTTTACATCATATGCAAAAAGTATTTTGTTTTCTGCAGAGTCTCTTGAAGCCAAGATTGACCTTGTGATTCTTATGTAGCTGAGGAACTTGAACTTCTGTTTTTCCTTTCTGCAAGTCTAGAATGCTAGGATTATAGGGCTCTTGAATGCTAAGTAAGGGTTATACAATATTAGCTAGTAAGCATTTGCTAAATCCTTCCCTCTCAAATCATTTTTTTCAAAAAAAATATTGTAATTTGCACGACTACACAAAGTAGCATATCAATTTAAAGAAATATAATTTCTTTCAGAAACACCCTTGTGCATTAATGTGTGGAGAAAATTTTATAACTGTAAATTCTAAATCTTCAGTTAAGATGTGGCCAGAAAGTACAATGATGAAAGTACTTTTAGTGCATTATATAGTGGTGACACTAACTGACCATTGCTATATGTGAGAGAGTAGCACATTGTTAAAATAGTCTTATCTATGTTTTCTACTTGTGGTTTTCCACTATAATTATAAAATTGAGTATTTCACCATTAAACCTTGGAGAAGATTTGTTTCCAAGTCATTTTGCCCTGCATAATAGACACCAGTTAAAATATATAAACAGTGATATTTTTTGTGAAAATAGAAGTTATCATAAGTGAAATAACTTAGTTCAGAATTTCATATTTTTCTATGCCCAAAATATTTCATTTTCATACAGGAACCAATAAAAAATTCCAGTAAAATAATTATGTGTATATTTAATCATATTTATGTTTATATTCTGATGCAGGAGGCTGCATTTGCTAAATCTTTGAATGAAAAATCTTTGTAAATCCTAGTTCTTTCTGGATTCAAATAAAACATACCTGATATTTTTATTCCATTAAGTCATCCTTAATTTGAATTCCACCAATTCATAATTCATAATAACCTAAGTAGAAATCTGAGCTTAAATATGTTTATGAGTAATGTAATCATGCAAGAGATCAGTTAATGAAAATCAGTAGTGCTTAAAAATTTTCTAACATCTTACCCCCTTCCTTCTTTTCTTATTTAGTCTTTCCTTCTTTTCTTCCTTTCTTTCTTTTTGATATGCTAAATATTGAGTCCAGGGCCTAGGATGTTCTAAGCCACTACTTTACCTCAGCAGTATAATGAATTTGCATAGTTCGTAATTTTATCCAAAAACTATTAGAGAAATCACATTAACTTATAAATTCTATTATTTTATATTTGTGAAGAATTAATAAATGATATTAGACTGGATTATTTCTCAGTTATCATGTATTTTATAACCATCCTTATGAGACTATACCAAAAGTATGATTTTATGTTAATAAAATATTTATTGACTCTTTGAGAAGTTCATACAATATATTTTGACCATATTAGACTTCCCTGCTTTGCCACACCCTCTCAGATCCATGGGCATTTCCTTATTCCAGCTTCACATCGTGTATTTTATTACATATTTTTTAAAAGAGCTATTGACTCTGATTTGTTTTCTTAAAATGCTCTTCTTGTTTGTGGATATATGCCATGGAGACTGATCCACATTATACCATGAAAGAAAACTGACTCTCCTTCTCCCAAGAACAATCAACTGTCATTTGATCCTCAGCTAAGGCTGAGTCTTTGTACTTACTTCCCCATTCATGCTAGGATTTTGTCTGCCTTAGTTTTGCACAGGTCTTGTTCTTTCATAAGTGTAATGTCTTCATATGTGTAACTGCCCTGTTGTGTATAGAAAACAAAGATTTCTCATATTCATTTACTACCTGTGGTTTTTTCAATCTTTTTATTCCTTCTTTGGGAATGAATCTTGATTCTTGATAGGACAGAGTGTGATAAAGTTATCATATTCAAGGCCAGGTACTACTCAGACTCTTATTTTCTGTATTTTGAACATTTTTTGGTGCTTATGATAATCACCTACTTTAAGAAGTATAATTTCTACCAATAGTTAAAAGATGCACTAATCTATGGGTATAACATTAAGTCATTGTGAGTCAGTTTAATATTGTGTCTATTTAGTAGGATAACAGTAACAGTTTTTCCCTATTACCTGAAACCACAGTTCCTTGGCCTCAACAACAATACCGTCTATGGACTCCATCTTGTGAAGTGTCTGATAAACCGATCAGAAAATGGTAGGTTATCCCCATACCATTTGTGCTAGTATTCCAGCAAGGGGTATGTATATGTTGCCAGGCCTGTCATTACTGTGGTTTTCAGTGTTCACAGCTGGGAAAAACTGATGATAACTTTTCTCTTCTGATCACATGCAAAGCACCATCCAGCACTACGAAACCCTGGCAGTAGACAAGAAGTTTTGAGGTCAGTACCAGCTTCATTTCTTCATAAATGTACTCACTTATGAGGTATGTTTGATAGCTTTCAAGTTAATTTGATACTCCTGGGTTGTGGTGACCTCAGTTGACGAATTGCTTCCATTGGACTGGACTGTGGCCAAGTTTGTGAGTCATTTCCTTGATTGTTGAGTAATGTTGGATGGCCGAGCCCACTATGTGCAACGCCATCCCTGAGCAGGTGGTCCTGTATTGTAATAAAAATCATGCTGAGTATGGCCAAGGGAGAAAGCAAGTAAGCTCTTCTACTCCATGGTCCACGCTTCTGCTCCTACCTCTAGGTTTTTCCCCTGAGTCCCTAAGTTGGGTTATCAAAGTGATGAAATGTGTAACCAGGGGACATAAGACAAATAAACCAAGATCAGAGATCTCCCATGACCACATGAAGCACAGGTAAGTAGGAGCTGAGTGCTTCAGCAAGGCAGATTGTTGTTTGATTTAATTTAGTTGTCTTTGGCTTGATTGGCTTTTGTGGCTGTGGGGGCGGAGTTATCCTCCCAGCTGGTATAAAAGGTGGGTTTGTGTGAGTCTTGAGATCAGAGATCTCCCAAGACTAACTGAAGCACAGGTAATGGGGCATGGGATAAAGAGCACTCCCCCAAACCCCCCGCCAACTGGGATTACAAAAGGAAGGAGTGTCCTAAGCGGATTCTTTGGAGAACCTTCAGAACAGAAAGGAGTAAAGGAAAAAAAAAAAAAAAAAAAAAAAAAAAAGAAATAATCAATCAAACAAAAAAGGCATCTGAAGGATGCAAGCAAAGTAAGTCTCCAACACAGTGACGAGGCATTCAGGACCCACATTGGAAATCAGGAAAAGAGAAGCCCATATGCCAGGATCACGAAGAAGAAACTACACTGGAAAGGTGCAGGATAATCCCACACCAAGCTCTACCAACCCCGTGGAAGATTCCTATAGCGAGATACCCCTGGGGATGGCCCAGGACACAGATATCAGAAGCACAATTGTTAACGTACTTAAAGAAGTACAAGATTATAAAGAGCAAATCAAAGAACAAAGAAAAGAGAATGAGGAACTCAATAAGCAGCTAGAGAGAGAGAATGAAAAACTCCAGAAGGAAGTGGAAACACGGAAAAGATCCCATGCTGAAAAAGATAAGGATACCAACCAGCGAAGCAAAGAGCTACAAGAAGAGATTGAGAAGCTCCAAAAGGAAGTAGAAATACTAAAGAAATCAGAAGACGAAATGAAAAAAGAAATCAAGCACTCATCCAATCAAGAGGAAAGCAATGGAAAAAGCCTCAGAAGCAGAATGAAGGAAGCAGAACAAAGAATATCAGACCTGACACATAACACAGAACAAATAAAGCCCTCAAGGAAAGAGTATGAAAAATTTAAAAATACACAAAAGAAGAACAAACAGCAACTGTGGGACACTATGAAAAAATCAAGCCTCCCCATCATAGGAATAGAGGAAGGAGAAGAATCCCAAAAGAATGGTATTGATCAGATTTTCAACAGAATAATAGATGATAATCCCCCCCAAAAAAGAAAATAAACAAACCAATACAAATACAAGAAGCACATGAAACTCCAAACAGACAAGATGAGAAAAAAAGCTCTCCACACCACATCATAGTTAAAATGCTAGACACCCAAAACAAAGACAAAATCTTTAATCCACAAGAGAAAAACAAGTGACCTATAAGGGGAAACCTATCAGAATTACAACTGACTTCTCAGTGCAAACAATGGAAGCAAGAAGCAGACGGAGCAAAGCATTCCCAGTGTTAAAAGACAATAGATGCCAACCCAGATTACTATTTCCAGCAAAATTTTGATTATAGTTGTAGGAGAGAGAAAAACCTTCCATGACATATGTAAGATGAAAGAATATATGTCCGGAAAACCAACCTTTCAGAGAATACTTGAAGCAATTCAAACAACAGAAGAAAGGAGCAACCATCCCCAGACACCTAGAAAGAGAAATCAATAAAAGCATAACTGCAGAAGTAGAAACCTCAACCAAAACTGCAAACGGATAATAAGGCAAAAGGAAGCAACACAAACCTATCAGTCATAATCTTAAATATTAATGGACTAAATTCCCCAATCAAAAGACATAGACTGGGAGATTGGATTAGGAAACAGAACCCATCGATATGCTGTCTACAAGAAATGCATCTTACCTTCAAGTAGAGACACCACCTTAAAGTGAAAGGATGGAAAAAAATATTCCAAACAAATGGTACCAAAAAGAAAGCAGATGTTGTTATTTTAATATCAGACAACATAGACTTCAAAGTAAAAGTAATCAGAAGAGACAAAGAAGGCCATTATATTTGTATCAAAGGAACAATTCACCATAAATATTTCACAGTTATGAATATATATGCACCAAATTCTGGTGCACCAAACTTTATTTTTTTTAATTTAATTTTTATTGATGCTTTGTGCATTTCGTACATCATTTTCCAATTCAGATCAGGCATATTTCACTTTCCCTTCCCCCCACCCCCACCCCATCCCAGATCATGTATTCTGCCATAACTGTCCTGTATCTTTCATGTTTTTTTTCCCCATTTTTTAGCTATAAGTGATAATCCATGAGTACAAGCATCCTTCATGCAAAACCAATCTGCAGACTGTTGTGCCCAAATCCCCACAGTCCCACCATCCAGTGGGGGGTGACAGGTTGTTTGTTCAATCAAGTTGATCAAATGAGTGTCCAGACTACATCGCTGTAGTTTCACCATTCACCCCAATCGCAGCCTTTACATTCTACCACGCCCCCTCTTCCGCAGATTGTTCCCTAGGCTTAGAAAAGGGGCACAGGTGGATGAGAAGTAAAACAGTCCACTCTCTCTGGAGCTGTTGACTTGGACTCTGGTCAATTCTGGCTGTTTCCTTTCATGGGCTGACAGTTTGTCCAGGAATAACCTTTCGATCCTACTAATGAAGAACAAGCAATTAGATATATAGGTATTTAAGCAGCACTAATAGTTATGGTAGGTTACTTTAGCATAGACACATGTTTGGATATGTTAATCCATGAATTACAATTTTCCCCCCTGTTAAATATGACAGGGTCTTACTGTGGCTTATAACATCTNAAAAAAACAGGTCCATGCAGTTTCACAGCAGAATTCTATAAAACATTTCAAAAAGACCTACAACCATTATTAGTGAAATTGTTTAGAAGGATACAAACAGAGGAAATTCTCCCAAAGTCCTTCTATGAAGCCAGCATCACTCTATTACCAGGCAAATATACAACCAAAAAGAACTATAGACCCATCTCCCTAATGAAAACGGATGCCAAAATTCTAAACAGGATACTGGCAAATCGCATACAGACCCACATCAAGAAGATCATCCATCATGACCAGGTTGGATTCATACCAGAGATGCAGGGATGGTTCAACATAAGAAAATCAACAAACAACATCAAGCATGGAAATGGACTGAAAGACAAAAACCACACCATCATCTCAATTGACGCTGAAAAAGCCTTTGACAAAATCCACATCCCTTCACGCATAAAGTCCTAGAGGGAATTAGATTGGAGGGATTAATCCTCAATGAAATCAAAGCCATATACAGGAAACCCACAGCCAATATCATGCTAAATGGGGAAATGAAAGAAACAGTCCCTTTAAAGGTAGGAACTCTGAAAAGCTGCCCCATGTCACCACTCCTCTTCAATATAGTGCTTGAATCACTTGCTAGGACAATAAGGCAAGAAAAGGAAAATAAAGGAGTACTAAATGGAAAATAGGAAGTAAAGCTATCCCTATTGTTGATGATATGATTTATTACTTAAGGAATGTTAAAAGCTCCACCAGAAAACCCCTAGAAACGATTAACAGCTTCAACAAAGTGGAAGGATACAAAAGTAACCTAAAAAATCAGTACCCTTTCTTTACACTAACAACAAGCAACTGAAGAAGGAATTCAAGGAGAACTTCCCACTCACAATAGCCACAAAACAATAAAATACCTAGGAAGAAACCTATCCAAAGAAGCCAAAGATCCATACAACAAAAATTTTAAATTCTTAAAGAAAGAAATTGAAGAAGACAACAGAAGATTGAAAAACTTCTCATGCTCATGGATTGGGAAAATTAATATATTAAAAATGTCCATTCTACCCAAACTCTTGAACAGATTTAACACAATCCCAATTAAAATTCCCAAGAGTTTCTTCACAGGCTTGGAAAAAAAGTCCTTAAATTCATTTGGAAAAGCAAGCGAACCCGAATAGCCAAAACAAACCTGAGTGAAAAGACCAACAAAGGGGGGATCTCTATACCAGACTTCAAACTATACTATGTCACTATAGTCATAAAACAGCCTAGTACTGGTACAAAAACAGACCTGTTGACCAATGGAACAAAACCGAAGATCCAAACTTGAGCACATACAATTTCAGCCATCTCATATTTGATGAGGGGGCCAAGAAGACACAATGGAGAAAAGACAGCATCTTCAGCAAGTGATGTTGGCAAAACTGGATCACCACTTGTAGAAGAATGAAATTAAACTCCTACTTCTCACCCAGTACAAGAGTCAACTCCAGATGGATTAAAGACCTCAATGTGAAACCCCAAACTCTGAAGACGATAGAAGTAAAAGTTGGCAGCCGACTACAAGACATAGGCATAGGAAAAGACATCCTAAATCAGACAGTAGCTGTGCAAGAAATAAGGTCAACAATTGACAAATGGGACCTCATTAAACTCAAAAGGTTCTGTACATCAAAAGAAACAATCAAGGAAGTCAAGAGAAATCCCACAGAGTGGGAGGAAACCTTCACCACAGATACTTCTTGCAAAGCATGGATTTCCAGAATATATAAACTACTCAAATCAAAGAAGAAAGGAAACAAATGACCCACTCAATAGATGGAGCAAAGAGCTGAACAGAGACTTCAAAAGTGAGGAATTAGAGATGGCTGAGAAACATCTTAAGACCTGTTCAACATCACCAATCATTAAGGAAATGCAAATCAAAACCACTTTAAGATATCATCTTCCTCCAATAAGACTGGCTAGGATCAAGTAAACAAATGATACCAAGTACTGGAGAGGTTGTGGGGAAAGAGGAGCACTCATCCACTGCTGGTGGGAATGTATTCTCGTACAGCCGCTATGGAAAGCAGTGTGGAGATCCCTTGGAAGACATGGAATGAACTTGCCACCCAACCCAGCCAAACCACTCCTGGGCATGTACCCACAAGACTCACCTTACTGCAGAGATACATGCACAGCCATGTTTATTGCAGCTCTCTTCACAATAGGAAAGAGCTGGAATCAACCCAAGTGCCCCACAACTGATGAGTGGATAGAGAAAATAAAAATGTGGCACATCTACACAATGGAGTTCTATGCTGCAGTAAAAAAAGATGACATTAACTTTACAGGTAAATGGATTGATCTAGAAGATATTATGTTAAATGAAGTAACCCAGTCTCAGAAAAACAAATTATGATTTGTTTCCCTCATTTGTGAGTGTGAGGGCTATTACTTAGTAGTAAATATTTCTCGTGCAGGGCACCTTGAGCTTTTGTCCAAGTAGTTGAGAGTGGTGCCTATTGGAAAGAACAACAAAAACAACAACAGCAACAACAACAACAACAACAACAACAACAGAAAGTTCTTCGTCAAAGAACTGACTGAAATGGTGAACTTCTGCTCAAAGCAGTCAACTTCTATGTGGATAATTTTGAGAAAGACTGAGAAAAAGGTGAAAATCATGTTTGGCAGAATGCATGAGCTCTGGTGGGGGGGTAGATTGGGGGACACGGATATAGATTTGATTTGTAACATAATCATATATATATATATATATATATATATAATATTTAATGAAAAATAAAAAAAATAAAAAATGCCAAATTGAAAGTTTTAACGTAATTTTTAACATTACGCCCTCCACAAAGTTTTTACTTGGTGATTTGAGAATTCATTCTACTGATAATGAGTGACATGGATACCCAGATTAAGAGATGAAATTTTAGGTGGGTGTGGTGGCACATGTGTTTAATCCCAGAAATCATGAGGCAGAGGCAGGCAGATAAGGCGTGCTTGGGTTCTACAGTGAGAACAAGTTCAGCTGTGGCAGCTTAGTGAGACCCTGTCTCAAGACAGAAAAATAAGAAAATTTTTGTTAGGAATTCAGCTCAGTGATAGAACAGTTTCCTACCAAGTTCAAGGCCTATTAATTTCAAACCATGGCGTCTTCAAAAAAAATGAAAAATAGCTAATCTTCACTCTCAATATAACACACAATGGTCACTATATAATTCATTATTTTGAATAAAATAAAACAAATGTGCAGAGGTAAAAAATGAATGATATAACAGAATAAAAACTTGGACCAAGTGAAGAATATTACAGAGTCCCGCAACTGGATATACACAGACATCCTCTGTGAATTGCCCAAGCCTAAGCAACACATTTGTACTGTAACCTCTCCATCTAAGCACGTGCAACATAGAACAATGGGCCAAGAGGGTACAAGTTAACTTCCTAAACTCTCATTAAGAAACGTCACTCATGCATCATGGGGCCAGGAGTTCAAAAGGTCATGAATGAACAAATTGTAGAGATGAAGAGTCTAAAGCATATGGGTCCATAGATAGGTCGCCTCTATTCAGACTCGCTCAACCAGAATTCAAGAAACATTACATAAGAGGGGCAAGAAAGACTGTAAGAGCCAGGGAGGAGCTGCAAGACCATATGGAAATGGAGTCATACAAAAAATTGGGACCATGATCATAGATCCTACAGCATTGGTGTCAGCATACACAAGACCCATGCAAACTCAACCAGAAAAAAAAAGCCCAGCATGGGAACTGCAGCGCTGGGTAGCAGAACTCAATCCTACCTGAAGAAATATTGGCAGTTAATTACTGATGGGTGAGGAAGAACAGGACTTCTATAAACAAGAGACTCCAAATATGCTGACTAGAGCTCAACAGGTGAACTTGCACTGAGGAATGGCAGGGGAGTTCAATTTAGAACAATAAGCCCCAACACAAGTGACAAAAAATATGAACTCCAGAAGGTGTACTGTTGGAGGGTGCCAATGGAGAAGGGGGTATAAAAGCAATTACGACTGAGATGTGATTTATGAAATACAAATATTTTCATTAGCAATAAGTATTAAGAACTGATAACTGTATTGTATTTGATTATTTGATAATCAAATATCAAATCTGATAGCTGTTGATACTATAAACTAGAATTTGTTATTTCATACTAATTTATTGTTGACAGGTAAGCCATTGCAAAACACAGTTTTCTGCCTTTACTAAGAAAGTGCACTAGGAGCCCATCCTCTTTACATCAGCTCTCCCGCGATCTTGGTCCCTTCCTGCTGAGAATGTCTGACGTCATGGTAAGCTATCCAATTCTTGCTGTGCCAATCTCACTGCTTTTGAACCATTTTCACTCCTTCTCACTGTTCCAGAGCTCAAGAATACTCTGCTACCTAGTAAGGACCAGCCTATCTAGTAGTTCCCATTGCCTTTCTTGGGACTTGACCCTGTCCCATTGAGGCTGCTGAAGAGCACATGATGAGCTGGGAGATATAACCAGATCATGTTTCGCCAAGTTACCAATCACCTGCTTTGAGATGAGTACCAGTAACTATGCTTTAGTGCTTGAACATCATTATATAGCTAGTTAGAAATATCCCAGCTGGTAACCATGGTTTCTACTTGAGGGTAGGCTGCTTCACACTCTTAGAGATCCTGATTAGCTTGCCTGAACCAGTCCCCTATGTAATGCATCCCTTGCTTCCAATAAAAACACAAAAAGAGATCCTGAAGCCCAGAAAAACTGAAAGAGAAAGAAACCAAGATATGCCAACAATATAAATAGAATCAAACTTCGACGCAAAAAGGCAGGCTTGAGTATTGTATCAGACACACAGTCAACAAAACAAGTAGTTAAGGCATGATGGCATGTAATAAAGAAACAGATTAAGTTACTACTTTGCCAAATACTCTTGAGTGTGTATTAAATAACTGTTCTTGTCTTGACCTAAACAATAAAATATAAATGAAAGTTTCATACATAGAAAAATAATACAAATAAATATTAAGCTCTTTATGTGAACATTAATATGATTTTCACCAAAAGTTCATTATTATTAGTGAATATATTATTAGCAAATGCATGCACAGTGAATGAAAATTGTATCTAAATACTCTCAGAACGTTGAAGTGAATCACTTACACACAAATGATGAGAGTCTTACTTGTTGTCTAAAATTGAAAAATGAGTGGCAAGTTTGATATTTTTTGAAAAGGCATATGATAAATTAATATTAAATATTATTTTATTTATAATTAAATTAGACTTATATTCTTAATGTATCCATACTGTTTATTCATGCTTTGATAATTTCCATGATATAAAGCATCTTATCATAGAAAGGATTTATTGTGGCTTTTGATTCCAGAGGAAAAGAATTCAAATTGTGGGGAGGGCAGAGCAGCCAGCAAGCAGGAGATGAAGGCAGGGGTAGTGAGCTGAAAAATAACATTTTGCTCTATTCACAAAAACAGAGAAAGAAAACAGGAAAGGGGCAAGGCTCCAAGCCATCAAAACCTGCTCCCCAGTATATATTTCTTCCAGCAATTTTGGACGTACTAAAAATTCCATGACTTCCTCAAACATTTTCACCAACCAGGGACAAATTCCTCAAATACATGAGCCTAGGTGGGAGTTGGGGGTGGATATTTCTCATTCAAACCACAACAGAATCCTAGAAGTATGAGAATTTCAGTGCTCATATATTCCATCTTGTTTATTTTGTAAGTGAATTAATTTTGACACTGACTAATCTTATCCTTTTGTGTGTATATTTATGGTTTGTTAGTAATATATTAGTGTGAAGATTGTTCTTCTCTGAAAAGAAATATATTATTTTGAAGGAAATTCTCTTATAAGAAAATTAACTAGAATTTATACATGAGTTTTATATTGCGTTTGAGAGAGGAGATGAGTGTAGGTCAGAATATATAAGATTGAGGCATTATTTTTATTGTTATTATAATTATTGTATGATTATACGTTTCATTCATAACACCCCAATCATTCTCAATCAACCTTTATATCCCCTTCTCCTTTGGCACCCTCCCACACCACTTCCTCTGGAGTTAGTACATTCTGTTTTCTTGTGTTAGGGCATATAAGGCCAAATTAATCTCCCTAGCCATTCTTCTCTGCTGGTTCACCCACTGGTCAGCTTTATCTTATGCCCTCACCTAAAGAAGGCTTTTTTAAAAATCATTTTATAAGTATTTTTACTGGGATGTGTTTAAGTACACCATGTATATGCAGTGTCTGCAGAAGCCAGGAGAGAGCATCAGACCCACTGGAACTGTAGTTACAGCCAGTCGTGAAGTACCATATGTGTTCTAGGAATCAAGCAGGGGTCCTCTGGAAGAACAGCATGCATTGTTTAGCTCTGGACTATATCTCTAGTCCCAACTCTAATCAATTTTCACTTCATGTTTTATAACATATATAAATCAAAATGGTTGAAAACAGTGTACTAAACATGAGTAGGGTACAATAATCATCAGGATTGTTTCAGTTTCTGGAAAAAATAATGAAGAGCTTAATAAATTTGGAAAATATTACAATTCTACTCCAGAATACCAAGCGAAAATTCTTTGTGATTATTAGTAAAACAGAATGCTTAAAATCTAATGCAATCAGAAAGTCTAACAAAGGAGTCACTTATTCTGGGATTTCTCACTGCAAAATAAAATCCACTGAAAATATCTATCTTAATGGAAATATCTTTCCATATAGAGTTTACACATGCAGTGTACAAATGTGACAACATTTCTAAATTAGGCTATGGATGGTGTGAAGAAGGAAAGCTGCCTGCATGTTTGCCAGGATATCAGATAAATCAGAAAGAACTACTGGAAATGCCTTAAGCAACATCAAAGTGAATAGAATAGCAGTTCATCTATCATTCAGCTGTGCTTTTGCTTCATGTTATCAAACTGAGTACATGCATTACTTTTTACTGAACGATTTTTGTTTATTTTTCCTTAGTGTTAGAATTAGCTAATGATAAGCAGATGCAAGCACACATTTGAGATCTGCGTGAAATGAAATATGATTTCCCATATAGTGATTTATATTCTTGCTTTCTACAATTCATCATTATTTCCTTCATCAATATCATTAACATTAACTCAGTTATTTTTAGATGGCATGGTGTTCTAGTTTCCTTTCAATTGCTGTGACTAAACACTCTGACCAATTCCAACTTGGTGAAGAAAGGATTTATTGGGATCACATATCCTGGATCACAGTTTATCAGTGAGGGAGTCCACCTTAGAAACTCAGGGCAAGAACCTCCAGGCAGGAGCTGAAGCACAAGCAATGGGGAAATGTTGCTTACTGGCTTGCTCCCCTGGCCCCTGTCCAGCCTGCTTTCTTATATTGTACATAAAAACCTGTCGGGGGTGGCACCACCCAAAGTGGGCTGGGTCCTCCTACATAACTCAACAATCAAGACAGTACTCCACAGACACTGCTACAGGCCAGTCCAATGGAGCCAATTCTCCAACTGAGGCTCTCTCAACCCAGGTGTGTCATGACACTAAAGTTGTCCATCACACATGGTTTAACTTCAGTTAATAATCTGACATTTTCAGTTACTTATATGAACTCACAGCAATGGTCAGTCTGTATAATTCTTACCTAAGCTGAAGCCACACAAAATTCTACCACAGATATGGGGGACTTGGGAACAAGCCACAAACCTTTCTATAATATTGGTAATGGATGGCTGCTAGTATAGTTGGGAGGAGTCAGTCGACTTTAAGCGTGAAAATCTTGGTAGGGTGAACAGACTCCACAGGATGAACCCATACAAAGTGAAATTTGAGGACACAAATTTGACTTTATAGGCCATTATATATGCACATATATGCATATATCACAGAATATGTAATTGAGTGCATATTAGTATACATAGGTACAAGTAAAGGAGGGCATAAAATACAATAAAATATATTGTATGAAATGCACAAAAATAATTTTAAAAAGCACAAAGTACCTGAAATTTTATTTCTTTATTTTGTGTTTTTCTTTCTTCATTTTTATTTTTCAATTCTCCATTTTATATTTTTATTATATCATCTAAATTTAAAAACAGTAGTGAAAAATTTAGTACAAGTATTTGTAACTTTCAGCTTTGTATAGTCTGAGAATATAGTGTAATTTATTAGTTTATTGTGATTAGTGATTAAGAAAAGGTTTACAATTGAGATATTAAGGAAAAGTACTGATAAAGTTGACCAGGGCAGCTAAAGTTATATTTGCTTATTTTTGTTGAATCAGGTATTTATGATTATAATTTTTCATACTACATTATATCTCATAACACAGTATTACATGGCTAATTTTTAAAATACTATATCAATAATATATAAGTAATGTTTATTTTATTATCTAAATTGTATTTTGTTATTTTTTGTTCTGAGCTTGTCATATTTATTATTGCTAAATCTACATAAAGTTAAAATATTATAAATATTTCTCATGATAAGTATAACTCAAAATTCATTTATTATAAATTATTCTGTAAAATGAAACATTCCCCAAAGGTAAAAAAAAATGTGGACTTGCAAGAAACTTGTAATATCATTTTGTATAAAGATATTCATAGAACACTGGTTGTTAACAACATAGGTAATTTTATCAAAGATTCAAAATGAATTATATACCTGATCTTAATAGAATCTATTTGAACAAATAAACAAGTATGTAATAATTTTCTTAAATTAGCTTTCTGAAAGACTATGTCTATAAAAAAGACTGGAATTTCTATAATTACTCAGGATTTTGTAGTTAGATATTAAATTTAACAAATGTAGCTATATTAATATATACATCTAATGCCACATGGTAGAATGAGGTGAATAATCATGCAATACACAAATGAATCAATTTAGATTCCTCTATACTGTAGTCCTATATGACACAGAATATTTCCGTTACTAAATATGTGTATATCATCAAGCCTAAGCAAGCAAGCAACTCTACAACAGTGAATGCCAAATGGTCCTCCTCTAATTCAGTTCAGTTCTGCAGCATCAAGTCCCGCATGCAGAGTGGTAAAAATCACTTCACACACAAATCACTAGCCCTGGTTCCAAAATTTCTAAACAATCAGTTATTACTCAAATTTCCTTTTAATTAGATTTTTGTTTCATTTAAATTTCCAGAATGGTCCACAGCACTGAAAGAAATACTAAAATATACCAACTTAGTAATAAAGACATTACAAAGTCTACATGGGGGCTTCCAAAATTTCTAAATAATCAGCTATTACTCAAATTTCCTATTACTTAGATTTTTTGTTTCATTTACATTTTCAGAATGATTCACAGCACTGAGAGAAATACTAAAATATACCAAACTACTAATACAGACATTACAAAGGCTACATGGAGAGATGCGCAAGATGAGTTTTAGGAGAATTCTTATGGAACTTCAAAGCTTTCTCTGGGTATGCTAACCACAAAAACTCTATGTATTCACCGCTTTGATAAAACTTTGCACTCTCTCCTTTTGGATTTTTTAGTCCTCATTAAATAGCCATGATTGATTAAATCACTGACCTGCGGGAATCAATTGAATTCTCAGCTTGTTTCTTCTCCACAGAGCTTAGGAAATGGGGCACAACTCTTAACTCTTCAGTACTGCATTGTTCATTTTGGTGAACAGCTCCAATCTAAAGATATGTAGGAGCTATTTTTCTGTAGTCAGACACCTGCAAAGATTAAAAGATTACATGATGCTGAACAGATGGATTAGTCAATGAAGTGCTTGATCTGCACTAATTAAGGAATCATTTGGATCCTCAGAATCTATGTAAAACCTAACTGTGATGGGACACTCATATAATACTACCACTGGGAAAGTGAAGACAGGAGGATCCCAGGGATGCCCTGGACAGGACATCTAGCCTAATCAGAGAGCTCCAGGTTCGGTGAAAGGGGACGTAGAATTCAAAACCTCTTATTTTACCTGAGAAGTTTGCCCTTTCATCTCTTGACTTAGAATACCACACACAAAAAAAGGGAAACTGTGTCTCAACCCCCCCGCAAAAAAAACCACAAATGTTTTCAGGTTCTCTTTTCTTTCAATGACATATGCACAATTTTTGCAATTGTTTGATATGTAAGACATGGTTAAACACACTCATGCTCTATCTTGGATGGAAGGAAGAAGGGGTCTTAAAGGGTGAAGATTATATGCCCAAAGATTTAATGGATTTAAGAGTTCCATACCACAAAGCAAGATCAAAAGGAAAAATAACCAATTTCACGGTATCACATGTAGATAATTTTTAAATGTGAAGATTATACACAAATTTGGACTATTTATAAAGCTCTAACATATGATGAAGTCTGATGTGATGATTTTTCAAAGAAAAAATTCTCAGTAATTTATAATTCTCATTACTTCTATAGTGACTATTCTTTGTAATGATTTTCTTTATATAAACACACTCTTTAACTCAAGATTTTAAAGAACAAATTTTCTTTCCCTAAAGTTGTGGTTTATTATATTCATCAGACTACAAAATTTAGCAGAAACTTAGCCTTAAATTTACATTTGTGAAATATAATATTTTCTCACTTAAATAATAGAAAATCAAATGATGTGTGACATTTTATAAGACGTACATAGAATATTTTAACAAAATATATATTAAATGTACTTTAAATATATGTGAAATTATTTAATCATCGCAAGTTCTTGAGGAAGGTACTTTAATAATTTTACACATTAGAAAATTGAAATTAATATACCTTTATTAACCCCTATCAGGATGAATCAATTCTGCATTTTATGTCATAATTTTATTGATTTTATGTGTAATGTACTTCACACATAATACTGATTACTTTAAAAATGCCTTTAGAAATCAAGCTCAAGAACATAGTAGAGCATATGTAATATTGGAATAATGTGATTTATAATACTATTCTATTTACTAGAAAAAAATGTAATGTCAAAGTATTGTTCTTCTAAATATATGAACTGTATACATTCATTAAATACACGATTTCCATCCCCAGGTAGTTTACATTTTATAAAATACACAGAATCCAATGAGGATTAATGGTAGGAATACAAACAAGTTTGTTAGTAGGCTTTTAGGAAAAAGTCACCTGTACTTCCTCCTTAGTTGTTATGTGAGCATGTCTGATTAATCTAAGAATTTATTTTTAAATGAATTTTCAATTTTACAGATTTTGTGCAGGGCTGTAAACTTAACTAAATCAACAACTTTATAGGCGAAGAAAAATAAATTTGCGAGTAATTGACAGGGTTACTAGATATATGGACTAGGTAGTAAATTCTTAGGAATGTTAATAAGTTTTTTAGATAAGTCCCGGAGAATCTTGAAAGTATTAGATAATAAAGAATAGTTCAGAGTTTCTAGTTATTCATATTCTTTGCACATCAATTTATGAGCTTCTGTTAAACAACACCCTACCCACACACACACATACAAGCACGCACACACACACACTACACACACATAGGTAATATATATATATATATATATATATATATATATATATGATATACTTTCAAAAGAAAATATAAGTAAATAGAAGTAGTGTTTTACTTAATAATTACCAGTTCAATGCATTTTCCAGCTAATGTTATTATTTCATTTTTTCTTTACAGCTGAATAATACTCCATCATGTGTATATACCACATTTTCTTTGTCTGTTCATATGTTGGCAAGTATGAGGTCAAGAAATGGAACCAAAATTGACCTTTTCCTGTTGTATCAAGTGTATCAAGTGACTTTAACTTCAAATAATCAAAATTAAAAATGGTATATTTTGCTATGGTACATCATTTATTCCTTCAAGAACAACTGAAAATAATGAACAATGGTTAAATAAGTTACTTCAAGATATGCCATGTTGACATATATGGCGTATATATTATTTTCACTTGAAAGAATAAGATATGAATTATTAAGAAATTTCCTTAGCTCTATAAAGAAGGACTGAAGTTAAGCATCAGAAAAAACAATAAACAGTTATCAACCTACAAAGTTTAACAGATGTCTTTGTTTTACTTTAGTGTTCTTATTATGGATTCTGACATAATTTATTCATGCCTAAAATCTCAAATTATTTTTCTCTCTACATTCCATTGTCTACAATTGTATTGCTCTTTATCAAGATGAACTCTCGTGTTTTAACTACCTCATATGATACAACTGAGCTGAAGTATCATTATGGTAGGATATAACAATTCAGAGTTCACAAAGTGCATTTTTCCCTGTAGACACCAGAGTTTGTAAGGATTCTGGCACAAAGTACACAGAACTTAGTTCAGGGATTTCCCAAGACCACCTGAAGCACAGATAGGAGCTGGGCACATCAGCCAGATTGTTGGATAACTCTATCTCTGGGTTGTTGGATAACTCTATCTCTGGGTTGTTGGATAATTGTCTCATTGTTTTGATTAAATCATTGTCTCGTGTGACTATGGGGGTGGAGTCATCCTGATAGCTGGTATAAAAGGTGAGCCTGTTGCCACTGTGAGACTTGAGTACACAGAGCTTAGATCAGGGGTTTCCCAGAACCACCTGAAGCACAAGTATATCTCCCCCCCAACTGGAATTGCTGAGGGAGTATCCAAGTTGATTCTTTTGAGAACCTTCATAATGGAAAGGGAAGAGTGAGTTAGTCTTCCAATAGAAAGCCTAAAACTTAGAGAAGTCAACACTCCATAAACAAGGATAAAAATCAATCAATCAAATAACAAACAATGAAGGCATCTGAAGGAGGCAAGCAAAGCAAGCCTTCAATGCAATGAAGAGGCATTTGGGATTTGCATTGGGATACAGCAAAGAGAAATCCACGTGCCAGGGACATGTCTAAGGGACAGCATGGGAAAGGTGAAGGATAATTCCACACGAAGCTCTACCAACGCTGTGGGGGATTCCTACAGTGTGATCCCCCTGGGGATGGCCCAGAACACAGATCTTAGAGGAATAATTTCAAACATATTCAAAGAAATCAAAGAATATAAAGAACACGTCAGAGAACAAAGGAGAGGGAATGAAAAATTCAAGAAAGACCTAGAGAGAGAGAGAGAGATTGAAAATGCCAGAAAGAACTAGAGGGAGAAAATGAAAAACTCCAGAAGGAAGTGGAAACACAGAAAAGATCCCATGTTGAAATAAAAAAGGAAACCAACCAGCAAAGCAAACAGCTACAGGAAGAGATTGAGAAGCTCCAAAAGGTAGTGGAAATCCTAAAGAAATCACAAGATGAAATGAAAAAGGAAATTGAACATTCATCCAGTCAGGAGGAAAGTAACAGAAAAAGGCTCAGAAGTAGAAAGGAGGAAACACAACAAAGAATATCAGACCTGGAACATAACACAGAACAACTAAATACCTCAAGTAAAGATTATGAAAAATTTAAAAATACACAAAATTGGAACAAGCAGGAATTTTGGGACACTATGACAAGATCAAACCTCTGCATCATAAGAATAGAGGAAGGAGAAGAATCAGAAGAGAATGGTATTGATCAGATCTTCAACAGAATAATAGATGAAAATTTCCACAAACTAAAATAAGACAAACCAATACAAATACAAGAAGCTCATAGAACTCCAAACAGACAAGATAAGAAAATAAACTGCTCATTCCCTATCATAGGTAAAATGCTAGATATCCAAAACAAAGACGAAATCCTGAAAGCCATGAGAGAAAAACAAGTTACATATAAAGGGAAACCCATCAGGATTACAAATGACTTCTCAGTGCAAACTATGAAAGCAAGAAGAACATGGAGCAAAGCATTTCCAGTGTTAAAGAACTAAAGATGCCAACCCAGGTTCCTATACCCAGCAAAAATATCAATTATAGTTTAAGGAGAGAGAAAAATCTTCCATGACATAAACAAGATGATAGAATATATATCTGGAAAACCGACCCTTCAGAGAATACTTGAAGCTATTCAAAGGATAGAAGAAAGGAGCAACTATCACCTGGCACCTTGACAGAGAAATCAATAAAAGCATAACTGCAGAAGTAGAAACCTAGAACAAAAATGAAAATGGATAATAAGGTGAAAGGAAGCAACACACATCTGTCAATTATAACACTAAATATTAATGGACTAAAATCCACAATCAAAAGACATAGATTGAGAAATTGGATTATGAAACAGAGCCCAACTTTATGCTGTCTACAAGAAACACTTTTCACCCTCAAGGATAGGTAACACCTTAAAGTGAAAGGTTGGAAAAAATATTCCAAGCAAATGACACCAAAAAGAAAGCAATTGTTGCTATTTTAATTTCAGACAAAATAGACTTCACAGTAAAAGAAATCAAAACAGACAAGGAAAGCCATTACACCTTTATCAAAGAAACAATTGACCATGAAGATGAGAGAATCATAAATATATATGCACCAAATCCTAGTGCACCAAACTTTATAAAGACAATTCTCAAGGCACAGATTAATCTCAATATCCGCATAGTTGGGGACTTCAATATCCCACTGAATGCTTTGGACAGGTCATCCGGACCAAGTATAAACAGAGAGAAATATGAACTGAATGATATGGTACACTGAAGGGACCTCACAGACATCTACTGAATATTCTACCCTAATACAGAGAGAACACTTTCTACTCAGCACCCCATGTAACATTCTCCAAAATAGACCACATAATGGGACACAGAAAAAAAAATCTCCACATATACAAAAAGATTGAAATAATTTCATGTATTCTATCAGACAGTAGTGAAATAAAGCTCAATATCAACACTAGGAAAGCCCTACTATCTACAAGAACACATGGAGACTAAACAACACACTCCTGAATAATGAATGGTTCAAGGAAGAAATAAAGAAAGAAATAAAATCATTCCTGGAACTGAATGACAATGATAATGCAACAAAACAAAAACTATGTGATAATTTAAAAGCAGTCCTAAGAGGTAAGTTTATAGCCCTGGGTGCCTAAATAAGAAAAAACAGAAAGGGCACATTACAGTTAAAAAACTTGAGAAACAACAACAAATGAACTTTAAATGCAACAGACAGGAAGAATTTAAAAAATCAGAGCAGAAGTCAATGAAATAGAAACAAAGAAAACTACAAAAAAAAATCAATGAATCCAAAAGTTGGTTCTTTGATATAATAAACAGGATATACAGTTATCTAGCACAGTTAACCAAAAGAAAGAAAGGGCAATTCCTAAGCAATAGAATCCATGATGAAAGAGGAAGTAACAAAACAGACAATGAAAAGATCCAGATAATTGGGGCTGGAGAGATGGCTCAGTGGTTAAGAACGCTCCGACTGCTCTTGCAGAGGACCCAGATTCAATTCCCAACACCCACATGACAGCTAAGAACTGTCTTTAACTCTAGTTCTGTGAAATTTGATGCCCTCTTCTGACCTCTGTGGCATGGCACAACACAGGTGAACCAACCTACATGCAGACGGTACACTCATACACATAAAAAATAATAAATAAATAAATTTTAATAAAAGATCCTGAAAATCATAAGGGAATACTTCAAAAACCCCACAACATACTAAGTTTGAAAACCTATGAGAAATGGATCATCAAGTTCAACCAAGAAGAGATCGACAGCTTAAACAGACCCATAATGTATAAAGAAATTGAACATGTAATAAGAAATCTCCCAACTAAAAAAAAAGCCCGGGCCCAGATGGTTTCAGGGGAGAATTTTATAAAAACATTTCAAAAAGACTTACCACCATTATTACTCAAATTTTCAGAAGGATACAAACAGGGAATTCTCCCAAATTCCTTCTATGAAGCCAGCGTCACTCTAATACCAAAACCAGACAAAGATACAACCAAAAAGGAGAAGTATAGACTGATCTCATTAATGAACAGATATGCAAAAATTCTCAACAGAATACTTGCAAACTACATGTAGACCCACATAAAGAAGATCATCCATCATGACCAAGCTGGATTCATACCAGAGACAGAGGGATGGTTCAACATACAAAAATCAATAAATATCATAAAACATATAAAAGAGACTGAAAGACACAAAACACACTATCATTTCAATTGATGCAGAAAAAGCCTTTTGACAAAATTCAGCATCCCTTTATGCTTAAAGTCCTAGAGGGAATTGGATTGGAGGGATCATTCTACAGTGTAACCAAAGCCATATACAGGAAACCCACAGCCAATATCATCCTAAATGAAGAAACGACAGAATCATTCCCTTTAAAGATGGGAACTCATCAAGGCTGCCCCCTGTCACCACTCCTCCTCAATATAGTGCTTGAAGCACTTGCTAAGTCAATAAGACCAGAAAAGGAAATTAAAGGAGTACTAATTTGAAAAGAGGAAGTCAAGCTATCACTTTTTTGCTGATAATATGATTGTTTACTCAAGGGATGTTAAAAAATCCACCAGAAAGCTCCTAGAAAAGATTAAGTTCTTCAGTAAAGTGGCAGGATACAAAATTAACCTAGGATAATCTGTAGCCTTTCTTTATACCAAAAATAAGCAACTGAAGAAGGAATACAAGGAGAAATTCCCACTCACAACAGCCTCAAAAACAATAAAATACCTAGGAACAAACCTAACCAAAGACACCAAAGATCTCAATAACAAAAAAAAATTAAACCCCAGAAGAAGGATACTGAAGAAAACATCAGAAGATGGAAAACCATCCCAGGTTCATGGATTGGGAAAATTAATGTAGTAAAAATGTCCATTCTACCCAAACACTTGTACAGATTTAATGCAATCCCAATTAAAATCCCCAACAGTTTCTTTACAGGCTTGGAAAAAAAAAAGGCTTTTAATTTCATGTGGAAAAACAAAAGACCCCGAATACCCAAAACAACCCTGAGTGAAAAGTGCAATACAGGGGGGATCTCTATAGCAGACTTGAAAATACACTACAGGGCTATAGTCATATAAACAGCTTGGTACTGGCACAAAAACAGAATGTTGACCAATGGAACAAAACTGAAGATCCAAACTTGAGCACATACAATTTCAGCCACCTCATACTTCACAAGTCTGCCAAGAAGACACAGTAGAGAAAAGACAACATCTTCAGCAAGTGTTATTGGCACAACTGGATCACCACTTGCACAAGAATGAAATTAAACCCCTACCTCTCACCCTGTATAAAAGTCAACTCCAGAAGGATCAAAGACCTCAACATGAAACCCAAAAGTCTGAAGGCAATAGAAGAAAAATTGGCAGCAACTTATAAGACATAGGCGTAGGAAAAGACTTCCTAAGTCAGACAGCATCCACGTAAGAATTAAGGTTGACAATTGACAAAGGCAACCTCATTAAACTCAAAAATTTCTGTACATCAAAAGAAAGAATCAAGGAAGTGAAGAGAAAACCCACAGACTGGGAGGAAAGTTCACTGCAGATACATCTGACAAAGCACTGATTTCCAGAATACATAAACTACTCAAAAAACAAAGAAGAAAGAAAACAAATGACCCACTCAAAAGATGGTGCAAAGAGTTGAACAGCAACTTCACAAGTGAGGAGTTAGAAATGGCTGAGAAACATCTTAAAAAGTGTTCAACGTCACTAATCATTAAGGAAATGCAAATTAAAACCACTTTAAGATATCATCTCACTCCAATATGTCTGGCTAGGATGAAGAAAACAAATGATACCAAGTGCTGGAGAGGTTTTGGGGAAAGGGGAACTATCATCCACTGCTGGTGGGAATGTAAACTCATACAGCCACCATTCAAAGCAGTGTGGAGAACCCCTTGGAAGACTTTGAAATTACTTGCCACCTGACCCAGCCATACAACTCCTGGGTATATACCCACAAGACTCATCTTACCACAGAGATACGTGCATGGCCATGTTTGTTACAGCTCTCTTCACAATAGCAATGAGCTGGAACCAACCCAAGTGCCCCTCAACTGACTAGTGGATAGAGAAAATGCCGTACATCTACACAATGGAGTTCTATGTAGCAGTAAAGAAAGATGGCATCATGAACTTTGCAGTAAATGTATGTGGCAGCTCTCTTCACAATACCAAAGAGCTAGAACCAACCCATGTGTCCGTCAACAACTGTGCTCTTATATTGTGAATCCCCTAAAATATAAATAAATATGTTATTGCCAAAAAAAAGAAATTTCAACCTGAAAAAGAAAATTCTTGTACAGTATATGGCTACTAAGTATAGAAGAAGGAGTAATTTCATTTTTCTACATGTAGCTATGCAGTTTGACCAAAAACATTTTTGAAAATGCTGTCTCTCCCCTAATTTGTGTTTTTGAGCCCTCTTTAAAATGGCATGTGGCTGTAAGCTGATTTGTATTCCATTTGCATTTTTTCCAAATATAAATCAGTTGCATTCCATTGTAAAAAAAAAGTCCAAGCAATAAGTGAACAAATTATCTACACCAATAATTGTCACATAAAAGAGTGCAAATGATGAGAATAATGTTAAACATCTTTAGCCAACAAGAAAGCACAAATAAATCTACAAAATGATTCTATTTCATTCAGGTCAGAATTGCTATAATATAGAAAAGAAATAAACAACAACAGCAAAAATGACAAGGATATGAGTAGAGTGTTTGGGTTCCTTATGTACTATTGGTTGGACTGCAAATTTGTACAGCAGTTATGGTAATTAGTATGGATGTTTCTCAAAAACTAAAATAGAACTACCACAACAACCAGCTATATGTCTCATAATTATATAATCAAAAGTGTATAAGATAAGTCAGCATACTACACAGATACTTCTATAGTCATGTTTATCAAAGAACTGCTTGCAAGAACAGTATAAAATTATATATATATATATATATATATATATATATATATATATATATATAATCATAAAGAATAACAAAACAATAGCATTTACAAGAAAATGGACAAGAGTAAAAACCATTTATTTAAGTAGAAATTAAGAGAAGACTATTAGAACAAAAAGGATCATAGAGTTGTGGAGACAGGGACAAGAAAAGGTAATAGAGAAGGCAAAAATGGCCAAAGCACATTGGATATATTCAAGAAAATGTCACCATGAAAGTTTTTAGTTTGAACAATAATATACACTAATTATGATATCTATTCTGTAAGGTTTTTTTTTGTCTTTTTGAGACAGGGTCTCCCTGTAGTCCCAACTGTCCTGTACCTCACTCTGTAGACCAGGCTGCCCTTGAACTCATAAAGATCCACCTGCCTCTGCCACCCAAGTGCTAGAATTAAAGGCCTATGCCACCACGCCCAACTTCTATTCTGTAAGTTAAAAAAGATAGTTGCTTAGGGGGCTGGAGACATGGCCTACCAGTTAAGATTGCAGAATGCTCTTGCAGAGGACCCCAGCACCCACATGATAGCAGAGACCAATCTTTAATTACAGTTCCAGGGGAATCCGATGCCTTCTTCTGACCTCTGGGGCATTACACGACATGGGTGCACAAACCTACAGGAAGACAGTACATTCATGCACATAAAAGTAAATGAATAAATAAAATTAAAAAGAGAGTTGCTTGACCCCAGGAATAGTTAATATATTACTTAAAAAGTTTTCAACCACGGCATGGTTGTACGTGCCTTTAAATTCTACATTTCTTAGGTAGGTAGAAGCCAGTGGATGTCTGTGAGATGGAGGCCACCCTGGTCTCCTTTGCCAGTTCCAGACCAGCTGTGTTTACAAGATGACTCTGTCTCAAAAATCTTAAAAAAAAAGAAATTTCCAAAACTTTTTTTCTTTTTGATGAGATACAATTCAGAAAAGAAAGGAAGAAAAAAGTAGAAAGATACATGAACTCACATCTTACCTTGTTTCCATTTTTTCTATTCTTATTTTATTTTGTTCTGAAAAACACTTTAAAAAATCCAGCTTTTTCTGACTCCGTTCAATTTTCAATATAATGAAGTGGGGTTTTTTTTGAAAAAAATACTGGTTAAAAATATAAGCTGTCAGAAACTTCGGTGAAGATTTTTGCTGTTGTTTGTTTCTAAATTGTGCTAGCCACATCCTTATATGTCAACATTTATTTTGAAGTTACATGCTGGCAAAATAAGTTTCTTTACCTCACTGACTTAGGATGAAATCACTATTATTATGGTTATTATTACTCATAGGGAAAGCATTTTTTGGATGTGAATCATATTGCTATATTTTCTTAAAGAGTCTGCATTTTCTTTTTTATCCTTTTATTGATGTTTCGTGTATTTCATACATCTTTTCACAGTTCAGCTTACACATATTCCATTTTCCCTTCCCCCCACCCCACACCAGATCATGCACTCTGCCATAAATTTTCTGCATCTTTCTCTGAGTCTTTTTTATGTTTAGGAATTCACATTTTCCTCCTTTAATTTTATATTACTATAAATTATGCATAAATACTTTCCACTCATATACAGTAAGAGCGTAAGTGGTGGATCGATTCTTGAGCCTATTAAAAGATTTACATTATAACAACATAGTTGCTTTCAGATAAACAGAAATAGAACAATAATGTTGTTCAGCTTGCCTTTCATCTGGGGATTTGGTGTTAGCATCCACAAATGAGGGAGACCATTCACCACTTGTTTTTCTGGGACTGTATTACTTCACTTACCATAATGGCTTCGAGTTCCATACATTTACCTGCAAAGTTCATGATTTCATCTTTCTTTACCACTGAGTAGTACTTCATTGTGTAGATGTACCACATTTTTGTCATCCATTTGTCAGTTGAGGGGCATTTGGGTTAGTTCCAGCTCTTTGCTATTTTGAAGAGAGTTACAATAAACTTTGATGTGCATGTAAATTTGTGGTACAATGAGTCTTCTGAGTATAGACCCAGGAGTGGAATGGCTGGGTCAGTTTTTAGGCTCATTTTGAGTCTTTTAAGGGTTCTCCACACAGCTTTCCATAATGGTTGTACAAGTTTACAATCCCACTAGCAGTGGATGAGTGTTCTCCCCCTTTCTTCACATCCTGTCCAGCATTTGTGGTGTCTTTTTTGTTCTTGATCTTAGTCAGTCTTGTTGGAGTGAGATGATATCTGAGAGTGGTTTTAATTTGCATTTACTTAATTATGAATCATGTTGAACAGTTATTAAGACATTTCTCACCCACCCATGTTTACTTCCTTACTGGTGAAGTCTTTGTTCAGCTCTTTACTCCATCTTTTCAGTAGGTCATTTGTTTTTTTCTTTGTTTTTTGAGTAGTCTATATATTCTTGATATTCATGCTCTGTCAGGTCAATCACTAGTGAAGATTTCCTCCCACTCTGTGGGTTTTCTTTTCACTTTCTTGATTGTTTCTTTCCCTGTAGAGAAGTTTTTGAGTTTGATGAGGTCCCATTTGTCGACTGTTGACCTTATTTCTTGTGCAGCTGCTATCTGATTTAGAAAGTCTTTTCCTACACCTATGTCTTGTAGGTTGTTACCAACTTTATTCTTCTGTCACTTTCAGGGTTTCAAATAGCGAAAGCAGCCCTGATTGAAAAATGCAATAGAAGAGGAATTGCTCTGCCAGACTTCAAACTATATTACAGGGGCATATTCATAAAGACATCCTGGTACTGGCACAAAAGCAGACCCACAGACCAATGGAACAAAATTGAACATCCAAACTTGAGCTCATACATTTTCAGCAACCTCCTATTTGACAAAGGGGCAACAACTCTCAATGGAGGAAGGATAGGAACTTCAGCAAATGGTGCTGGTGAAATTGTATCACCATTTGTAGAAGAACAAAATTAAACCCCTACCTCTCACCCTGTACAAAAATCAACTCCAAGTGGATCAAAGATTTCAACATAAAACCTGAAACCCTGAAGATGATGGAAGAAAAATTTGGTAACAACCTACAAGGCATTTTATTTCTATATGTCCACATGAGGCAACTGCCTAAAATATTTTTACCAAATAATCTACTAATATGTAGGTTTGTCTATTTGTGTATGAATAGATAATTATGTCCAGGAAACTGTCATTTCTCTACCTTAATTCTACTTTAGGCTTTGGTGTACATATGGAATGATTTTCTTTTCAACATAAAACAAAGATGCCAATATGAGTTTTAAAACTTAATTTTTATTTTCTTCTTCAGAGTTTACCTTGAATATTTGGACGATGTGCATGTAGGCTCCTTAGAGACCCAGGTAAATTGAATTGATCCATGTGAGGCACATTTAGCCTTTATATCCTTTTCACTGAACCAATAAATATTGATCTGAGAAATAGTATTTTCCTTAAAATCCACAAGCTATTTTCCTTAACAATAAAATTGAATTATTAAAATTTTTTTCTACTAGTAGTTTTTGATAGCTGTAGTAAATAAATTTTCTACATTTTATTATCCTTTATTCTTTTTTTTTTTTGAATAGCCAGCTGGCTCAAGCCATTTTGATTGCTAGGCAGTGGGGGGGCAGGTCAGACCTGAAACTTTATTTTCACACTAAGGCCAGTTAATATCCAAAAAATCCAACGATGAAGCGGACCAATTATTAAGCATAAGCAATGAATGTAAGTAACATTCATGTAATACCAATTAGCAAGTATCTATATCCAAATATTGAACAAGACAAGATTCCCATAGTCCAATTGGAGAAGCTTGTATGCACAAGCATGTTGATCAAATAACAGTCCAGTCAATATTGTTGTAGTCTCACGATTCACCCCAATCTCCATGCCCTTACATTCTACCATGCCTGCTCTTCTGCAAGTTGTTCCCTAGGCTTTGGAAAGGGGCACAAGTGTGTGAGAAGCAAAGCAGTCTATTTTCTCTGCTGGTGTCATTTTGGACGCTAGTCTGTTCAGGATGTCTCCCTTCATGAATTGACAACTTATGCAGGATAACCTTTTAATCCTTCTAACACACCACAAGCAATTAGATGTACAGGCATTTAAACAGTACTAATTATTATGGCAAGCTATGCTGTGAACATAGGCACAGATGTTTGGATGGTATGCTAATCCACAAACTGTGGCTTTTCTATAAAGGGTGACAAGATAGTATTCTGGCTTAAAACATCTCCTAACTGCTAGAGGACATAAGCTTGTGGCATCAGCCATGAATTATTCCTCCAAGGAGAGAGCTAATATCCAATTAGATTTGGGATATATATAGACACATGGCTGCCACTGTTGCACAGTATCTCCAGGCAGTTGAGGTGTAGCTCATACTGACAGAGGAGTCTTGCTTGACTCAAGGAGACCAATATTTCCTTCCTTGTTTTAGTGGCCTTTGGTAAAGCTTTCTGGCATTTCAGAGGCCAACTTTACATTAGCAAGTGACGTCTCAAAACATTTTTCCATGCTTACACCAGGTCTTTGACAACAGGGACTTATAGCCTTTCTCCTTGCAGATATCCCTCTTATAGGCAAAAGGCCTTAATTGTGGGGGCTTCAGGTCACACCGGGGGTCTTAGCCAGTCCCTGGCCTGCGGGACCAGCTGGATCGAGGAGGGTCAGGAGCGTTCTCCCATCTGTTCCCCAGCCTCCCTGTCCCCAGAGACAATCAGACGCAGTGAGGAGCCAAGGCAAGCAAGGTCTCATTTACTGTGGGCAACACAGCAGTTATAAAGGCAAAAACCACAAACGGAGTTTCCATGGTGCCAAACGGGCAGCCAATCATCTCAAAGGGCCCAGGCAGCACACAGGCTGTATGTAATGGTTACTCCATAGAACTTAATGGGGGACAGGCACTGATTGCGAGCTGTCCATGAGTAAGGAAGTACCTCTGAGCCTATCAGAACTCCCCTCTTTCTTCCTCCCCTCTTCAGCTCGTGGTCATAGCAACCGTTGTAGTTACAGTCATTTGCATGACTTTTATGCTGAAGTTATTCAGTAGGCAGTGGACAGTCAGCGAGACTAGAGCCAGGCTTAGAGCTTTCCACCAGGCCATGCTTTTGGAGAGCCTGTTAGGCTCAACAACTCCCCCTTTTTGTTTCGTATTAGGGGGTGGTCAGCATGGCCCCTGTCTTAGGTTGTCTGAGCTTACCTCTACTAGGCTTACCCATCATCAGGAGTTAAAGGCAGTTCTTGGCCTATCCCCTGTCTTAGGTTGCCTAGGGGTAGTCAGATCTTAGCCGTCATTGGGTGCCACGTGTCTTCTCCCCTCCCCCTCTTCGCCACACTGTCCCCTGTCTTAGGTTGGCCTCTCTTTGAGGACCCTTACCCGTAGTTGGGGCAAACCAGTGGGCAGGGGCTTTTATCAAGTGCCATATCTGGCTCGAAGTGTCATACGTTGGATTTCCTGGGCCTTGTTTTGTATCAGCCAAGTCAACCTGTTAAAAAGGCAGGTGCCTTTTCTGATGGTCCAAGCAAGTAATGCTATTATAAGTGGGCCGGCTAGGGCCGATAAAAGCAGCCCTGTTCCTTTAATATTTTGTTTTGCATTAGACCATCGGGGGCCCCACATCAGGGGCCCCACCTACATCCTGAGGACGTGTTTTTCTTCATAAAATTTCCTGAATACCCTAGGGTTTCATAGTATGGTGGCTCGGGACTAAGGCACAGCCAGCATGACTCTGTTAACTCAGGCCTGGTCTCATTCAGGGCTTAATAAGCTATCTCTACTGCTGCTTCCCGGGGGCTAGTTTTGCTCCTAGCTTTACCCTTGTTGTGTCCTTTTCTTTTTCCTTTACTCTTACAACCTCTCTTGGTGGTGTGAGGTTGGAGGGTGTTATTTACTGTTCCTGGTGGGCTTGTTATAGTTTTTGTTTTGTTGGGGGTTGGGTTTGGGGTATCTGACCCCACCCAAATCTCACTATCAATGGGATTTATTTGTCTCCTGATGCAGAACATTACCCCATTATAATAGCCATCTTGGCATAGTCAAAGGCAAAAAAAAAAAAAAAGCCCCATATCATTCCAACTTCCCAGCTTTCTTCCTTTATTCCCTTGTCAGTGAATGTCACCTGAATGGGGTTACATTGTAAGTTTTCACAATCTTTTCCCCTTATTTTTATCACCTTAATAGGACCTCTATGTTGGATCCAATATCTGGATCTGGTGGTCTCACACCCCCAAGACTTACAATAAAAATCCCCCGGCCCACCACAGTCAGATATATTTTGTGTAGTCCATCTACTCCCAGGACACACATATATGGGGTAATCCTGAACCGCTTCTAGATGTCCCTTGTATAGGAAGTGGTCAACTTGCCAGTAGTCACTTCCCCAGATTCCTCGGGCCAGGTCGCAAAGGTCAAAGTAAAGTGACGGCCACTATGTTGATGGCATTGTGTCCTTCGTGGTGGAATTGAGGACTCGTCTGGTTGCAGGGTCACCTATTATCCATGTCACTCTTTGTGGTTGGTGGGAGTTAGGGTTCTGTGCCTCCATCACCGTTGTTGCCATCCATGTGGCCATTAGCAGTCTCAAGAACCATGCCATCTGTGGACAAGAAAAGACATAAAAACTCCTCAAGGGTTTGTAGCCCTTGGATTCAATTAAGTTATTATTTACTTTTCCGAGGGGGTTGGTAGGAACTTTAAGTTCCTTGCCGGTATCCAGATTGGTGCTTCTTCCCCAATAGGATATACACATCCAAAGCTTTTCCCCATCTTGATTAGTGGTTCTGAGCCTTTGCATTGGTGTGTTAAAGCGTCTTTCCATTTAACCTTTACTTGGGGGTTAAGGCTTGCGTGTCCCCAATATTTTTGGAACCTAGAATCTCTCATGTTCTTGGAAAAATTTAAAATATTTATGGCGAGCAGGGCTTGCACCAACTGCAGGTGGGGGCTTACTCCCCCTTTTTGTTTTTGTAATTGTTCCTTGAGACATTGATGGTTTCTTTCTACAATGGCTTGCCCTTGGGGGTTATAAGGGATTCCAGTAGTGTGTTTAATCCCCCATCTTTCAAGAAAATTTGCAAGGGTCTTAGAGGTAAAGCAAGGACCATTGTCTGTTTTCATCTGACTGGGTAGTCCTAATGCTGCGAAACATTGGAGGAAATGAGACTGGGTGTGTTTGGCTCTTTTTCCAGTGTGGGCCATGGCCCAGCAGGCTCTAGAATGGGTGTCAATGGACACAAAAACATAATTAAGCTTGTCAAAAGCAGCAAAACGAGTGACATCGATTTGCCAGAGAGCATTAGGTCGTAAGCTTTGAGGACTCACTCCTTGGTGTTGAAGCGGTGATACCTTAAGGAAGTGCTGGCAAGATTTACGTTTGAACAATTGTTTTTTAATTCTTTTATAGGCACCTGAGGGAAATTTTGGTGAAGTCTTCTCCAATTTACATGGGTTAGCTCATGAAAGTTTGTAGCTTCCTGAGCTGTTAGCATATTAGGTCCCAAGGCCAGCTGATCTGCCAGGGCGTTGCCCATAGATAAGAAACCAGGAAGGCCCAAGTGTCCCGTAAGGTGTTGAAGGTATATTGGGGCATTCCTTCTTTCTAAAAAGGCCTTAAGCTCTACCATAAGAGGGGAGATTGGGTTAATGTGAAGCCTAATGTGGCCCTGTGGTAAATGGGGTAGAAGGATGGCCTTAAGGTATAACAAAGATGGGGCGGCAACCAAGGAACCGGGCAGCTGCAGCTGCAGCACACAGGCAGGGGATCCCCGGCCCTGAGAGGCTCAGCGGGGGCAGTGCTGGGCACTCAGTGCGGCGCAGTGCAGGCCAAGCCATCACGGTGTGCAGAGTCCCAGGCTCACCCAGGGCAGCTCCAGTGGCGCATGGGGCCAGGCTGCTGTCGCCTTTTTGCGGGCTGTGTCTGCGAAGCCCTGGCGGGTGCACCAACCCAGGGGAGCAGCCACCTGCAAACGCTCAGCCCACTGGCCAGTCAGCAGCGGGGGCTTTGGCGGTGGCATTGGCGTGGGCAGCTATGGCGGAGACCAAGGGGTGCCGACGCCCCCAGCAGCCGTCTCAACATAGAGCCACCTCCCCCTCTCTTTCGCCAGTTTCTCCACCCTAGTCCAAGTCTGCCAGGAGAAGAGGTTGGCTCTGATAATCCAAGGAGCCAGGGAAACGATTGTCTCCCAAGTATTAAGGTCATTGGTTTCCGTTAGTTCAAGCTAACGAGTTTGCAGCATAAGGCACAAAGCCTTCAGGGCTGGCTCTTTCTTAGCTGAAGTTGCGTTACCCATCTTGGGGTCTCACCTGTCCCAGACATCCAATTTCCTCGATCAGAGTGGGGGTTCCTTTGGTCATGGGTTCGATCCCCATGTTGGGTGCGAAGTTGCGGAGGCCTTGGGACCCACTGGGGGTCTTACCCAATCCTGGTCCCACGGGACTGGCTAGACCGAGGAGGGTCAGGTGCATCTGCCCACCCATTCCCCAGCCTCCCTGTTCCAGGAGACAATCAGACCCAGCGGGGAGCCAAGTCAAGCAAGGTTTTGTTCATTGTGGGCAACACAGCAGTTATAAAGGCAAAAACCAAAAAGGGGTTTCCATGATGCCAAATAGGCAGCCAATCATCTCAAAGGGCCCAGGCAGCACACAGGCTGTATGTAATGATTACTCCATAGAACTTAATAGGAAACAGGCACTGATCGCGAGCTGTCCACAAGTAGGGAAGTACCTCTGAGCCTATCAGAACTCCACTCTTTCTTTCTCCCCTCTTCAGTTCGTGGTCATAGTGACCATTGTAGTTACAGTGGTTTACATAACTCTTATGCTGGAGTTATTCAGTAGGCAGGGGACAGTCAGCGAGACTCGAGGCAGGCTTAGAGTTTTCCATCAGGCCATGCTTTTGGAGAGCCTGTAAGGTCCAACATAAATCATTTGGGGGGGGGGGGGCTTCAATCCCCTAGCCAACATCTCCTAGGCAGAAAAATTCATTGCTTATATCAGAGCTCTCCTGTTTTAATATATTTTGCTTAATTACACAGCTTATAAAGACTTTACTATTATATTTGGTTCTAAATAGAGAATTATCCTTTCACAGTTCCTATGTCTATCAGTCAATTAAAGAAGGTAGTTATACCTGTTTTTTAAGAAATCACCACTATAACAGTTGGCTCTAATTGACAGTTAAGGAATGACTTCATTACCATCATGTTTTTCTTTTTCCTATAAAGGGGAGATGTAGGAAGGTTTCTCAGCATCTGGAAGGTAAATTTCATTAGGGCACATTATAAACAGTTATCCCAAGTAGAATTCAGAGAGATGCTCAGTGTCTGTGACTCAGGCAGTCTGAGGTTCCTCTTTCTTTAATGTTAAAATGGGTCAACCTTTCTGCTGTCATTTCCCAGTCCATCCTGCACAGCCAGAAGTTGTACGTTTTCAGGCATTTAGATTGGTGTTTTTACCTGTGGGAACATACAAATCTCCTCCCATTGTTAGTTTCAAGATCTCAAAATTGAAAATTTATCAAAAGGTTTGGAATACAGATTTTTCCATTTGTATCCCAGAAGGAATATTATAACACCTCCCTCTTTTTGTTTTTTTGTATTTTTAAGTTTTGACCTATAGATGCCTAAGTTGTGTTGCACATACTCATAAACAGGAATCAAGGCAAAAGACTTTGTCAAATTTACCCAAACTGTTTTTCGTTGACTGTATGCTACTTATTTGGGGAGTGACCTTAAACTTACTTTCTTTAAATTATCCTACAAGTAAGAAAAAATGTTACAAGGTGATACTGTACAACACAGCAAAAATATAGAGATCATTTGTGTACCTTAACCCCAAAGTTATTGTTTGAAATTCAATACAAATTCTAAATAAAATAATTAACATTTTTATTCCCAATTAGTTCAAATGTATTACCATTTTCACCAAAACCAAACAAATTTAACTAATCTAAACATTTTACTAGGTCTTAAAATATCCTATAGTATGTAGACAAAGTTTGGGCAGAGTCGAATACCTACCAAATAAATTTTACCCAATATACACTTTGTTCTTTATTTATTTATTTATTTATTTATTTATTTATTTATTTATTATGTGTATGGATGTACTGTCTGCATGTAGGTCTGTGCACTCGTATTGTGCAATGCCTCGGAGGTCAGAAAAGGGTGTCGGATTCCCCTGGAAATGGAGTTCTCCTGGAATTGGAGTTACAGACAGTTCTCAGCCGTCATGTGGGTGCTGGGGATCGAACCCGGGTCCTCTGCAAGAGTAGTCAGCACTATTAACCTCTAGGCCATCCCTCCAGCTCACACTTTTTTCTTTAAAACTATATGACTAGACTATAAATTCAGAGAAATCAAGTCCATTAACTTATATGGTTTATTATGTATTTCTGTATAATTCTCTACTGAAATATCTATATAAATATATGTTATTTTTGAATATATCATTTTAAACTTCAAACCTTACAAAGTAGATTTTAATAACTATCTTCCTCCAAGCTCTTGGCCTTATCCAGTCCTGGCATGAAAACCTGCTTTAAAGATTTTTCAATATCTAGCTCTTAATAAAATTTCCTTTTACAGTTCTTATGCCGATTAGTTAATTAAAGACTGGCTAGATATGCCCTAGGAGAAGTTGTTACTATCATTACCATCTTGATTTTTGTTTTGTTTTGTTGTTTTTGTGGGAGCTTCTAGGAAGCTTCCTTTGTCACGAGCAGGTGCAGCACAATCCTGCTAAGGGAAGGGGAACACAGTGCCCACTTTGTGGACACTGGGGAACTGACCCCTAGGCCCAAAGTTCAGTTGGTTACTCCTGTAACCCGACCAGAGAGGTAACTTCTTACTCAGGTCCTTAGCCTGGGACAATGAGACACATTTCCCACTCTTGGCCATGACTCTCTACCTGCCCAAAGCCAGGACAGGAATTTCACACCAGCTTCCCAGGTTGGTGGTCTGCAAAGGGAGCTTTTTTCCAGCCAACTGGTCACCCAAATTAAATGCAGGTCTCAACACCAGCTACCCACTTGCCATCTGAACGAAATGCAGGATTGTCTTTGCCTGTATGCATGCAATAATTAAAAAAAAAAATAGCGGCTGTGAATTCCTCAATGGTGTTAATGGGAATTCACTTTTTTTTAATTTTTTAAATTTTAAAATTTTAAAAATTTTATATTTTTATTCCCAAAGACCCCAAAAGTTATTAACACTTTAATATAATGAAAACCTGGTTGCATCTTTGTTTTAGATGCTGAGAGGGTGTAACCAGTAGGTGGCAGTGTAGATCCATTATTTTAAAATTTTTAATGGGTAGTCCACAAACTTTGTTGAAATTGAGTTATGTTTGGCTGTTTAATATAAATTTGCATCTTGAGAAGGGAGGGCCATGTTCCAACTCAGAGGCAATGTTTTTACTGGTATCATGGCTGTTAACATTAAGATATACTTAGAAAAAAAGTACGCAAATCCATACACATGTGTGCGTGCACATACATACATACATACATACATACATAAGAAAAATTTGTTAGGTTGACCTGTAAGAGAGGAAACCCATATTGTTTGATGTTCAACGAGAAACATGATTTTTTTTTCTTTCTTTCTTTTTATTGATGCTTTGTGTATTTCATACATCATTTTCCAATTCAGTTCAGGCATATATTCCCCTTCCCTTCCCCCCACCCCACCCCTACCCATCCCAGATCATGCATTCTGCCGTAACTTTTCTGCATCTTTCTGTTTCTTTTTTGTTTTGTTTTGTTTTGTTTTTCATTTTTTTAACATAAGTGATAATTTGTGAGTACAAGCATCCTTCATGTAAAGCCAATTTGTGAGAAGTTGTGCCCAAACCCACACAGCTCATGGGTCCCCCATCCAGCGGGGGGGGGGGGGGGGGTTGTATGTTCAATCAAGTTGATCAATGAGTGTCCAGTGTATTAGTTTGTAGTTTTCAACCCCATCACCTCGATCGCAGCCCTTCCATTCTACCACGCCCCCTCTCCTCAGATTGTGTCCTAGGCTTAAAAAGGGGCCACAGGTGGATGAGAAAGCAAAAAAGTCTACTTTCTCTGGAGCTTTTGTCTTGGTCTCTAGTCAATTCTAGCTATGTTTCTTTCATGGGCTGCCAGCTTTTTTTATAATTTGTTATGGGTTTATTTTTCATACATTAAAATAATGTCCTCCCTAGAACTCATTAAACAGCCTGAGATCCATATTCCACCTCATAGGCCCGTTACCAACCATTTGCCTTCATGAACTATCCCTAAATCTACTCATCTTTTCCTATCCTTAACTTCTTCTGGTTAAATCTACTCCTAAGCTGTCCCCTGCTAAGCCTAACTGTCACCTATGCTATTTACAAATCTAAAGATTGAGATTCCCAAAAGTAGACAGGCCAACATTGTTTGTACTCTTGGAAACAATCCAGCTTGTCTTATTATTAAGGACTTTGGAAGAATTATTATCCATAATCACAACAATTATACCATTGATTACTGTTAATTAGTTATAATACTAATTAACATTATTAGTCACCACACAAGCATTAATAATTATATGTAATAATGGATTTCAATAATTACATACCACAACAATGAAAATATATTATTAGACTGAATTTCAATATTATTAGTATATTACATTCAATAACAATAATTATAACTATATAACAATTACTATCCATAATCAGCAACATTTTATCATTAAACTAAATAATATACATACTATAAAACCAATTAAAAATTGTTAAACTAAGGGGTATAAACACAACATTGTTTAGTGAATTAAATCTATGTTGTTGTATATTCAGCTAATTAGATTTAAACCATTAAGATTATAATGAATTAAAAGGGGGGATACTGTGCATGCCACTCACACATACAACACAACGTGAAGGGATGTCGGATTAAGAAAAAGTAAAACAGTTTTCTTCAAAAAATTTCCAGGTTTAAAGTGAACCACAAATATCAATTCATTTTTCCTCATGGGCGCTTAAAAAAAAAAAGTTATTGGAGCAAGTTTGTTTTGTTAAAGAACTCCAAGGCCTGCAAACTTTCCTAGAAATCAATCTACATTGTTTCCAAAATGCTGAAAACAAAAGCATGTTACTTTAAACATCAAATATTTTTTCTTCTTTATTTTTTTCATTTTTTAACAATAACTAATAATTTATGAGTACAAGCATCCTTCATGTAAAACCAATTTGCAAGCAGTTTTGCCCAAACACACACAGCCCAAGGGTCCCACCATCCAGGTGGGGGGGGGGCTTGTATGTACAATCAAGTTGATCAAATAAGTGTCCAGTCTATATTGCTTTAGTTTCACCATTCACCCCAATCTCAGCCCTTACATTCTACCACACCACCTCTTCCACAGATTTTTCCCTAGGCTTAGAAAAGTGGCACAGGTGGGTGAGAAGCAAAACAGTCTACTTTCTTGGGAGCTGTCATTTTGGACGCTGGTCAATTCTGGCTGTTCCCTTTCATGGGCTAATAGTTTGTCCAGGAATAACCTCCCAATCCTACTAATAAAGGAAAAGCAATTAGATATATAGATATTTAAACAGTACAATTGGTTATGGTAGGTTACTTAGGTATAGACACAGATGTTTGGATGGTATGTTAATCCATGAATTACGTTTGTTCTGTAAAATATGACAGGGTATTATTGTGGCTTATATCATCTCATGACCACTAGAGGATGTGAGCTTGTGGCATCAGCCATGGGTTATTCCTCCAAGGAGAGAGCTAATAGCTAATTAGATTTGGGATATACGAACATATGGCTGCCACTGTTGCATAGTATTTCCAGGCAGGTGAGGTGTAGCTGGTGCTGACAGAGGAGTCTTGCTTGACTCAAGGAGAACTATATTTGCTTTATTTAGTGGCCTTTGGTAACACTTTCTGGTATTCCAGAGACCAACTGTACACTTACAAGTGCTGTCTCAATACATCTTTCCCACGTTTACATCACGTCTTCGACATCAGGGCCTTATCGCCACTCTTCTTACAGGTATTCCAGTTTACAGGCAAGAAGCCTTTACATTTTGTGGGGGCTTGGATCTCCTGGCCAACATCTCCTTGGTAGGATAATCCGTTGCTGATATCAGAGCTCAGATGTATTAATATATTTTGCTTAAATGCACAGCTTAAGGAGACTTTAGTATTATATTTGGTTCTGAATAGAGAATAATCCTTGTTACAGTTCCTATGTCTTTTAGTCAATTAAAGAAGGCAGTTTTACCAGTTTTATAAGAGATTACCTCTACAAGAGTTGGCTCCAATTTACAGTTAGAGATATTCCTCTTTGTTCTATGAAGTGGAGTTAAGAAAGTCTCTTGTATTAAAACTTTGCAGCTCCTGGAAGGTAAGTTTCGTGAGGACACATTATAACCAGTTGTTACAAGTAGGATCCACAGAGGGGTTTGATACCTGTGGCAGTCTGAAGCTTTTCTTCCTTTCAATGTCGATATGGGCCAACATTTCTGCTGGCACTTCCTGGTACATCATCCTACACAATGCAAAGCTGTATCTTTTCTTTCTCAGCTGTTAAGTTGGTGACATTTTGACCTGTGGGAACATACAAATCTTTTCCCATATTTAGGTTTAAGATTTAAATTGCAAAGTTTTTGACAAAAAGGTTTCATATATATCTGTATCCCCCCTTTCTATTTTAGGTTTTTATTTTTTGACCCATGAGTCTCAAAAAGGCAGTTGTAGTACACATACTTATAGGAAGGAGCCAAGGCACATATTTCATCAAATTCACCCAAGCTGCTTTGGGTGACTGTATGTCGTTTACTTGGGAAGCAAACTTAATTCCTTAAGTTAAATCATCCTACAGGTGAAAGACAATGATAGAAGGTGATACTGTACAGCACCAAAATTATAGAGAATAATTTTATGTGCCAATCCCAAAGTATCGTTATACAGATTTTAAGTAAAACAAATGGGGACAACAACAATTTATACTTCTAATTAATTCAGATGCATTAACGGTTTTATCAAAACCTTTAAACCAATGTTATTTAATATACACATATTCACTTTTAGTAAGTCCTAAAACACCACGTAACCTGTAGACAGAGTATGGGCAAAATTGGATACTTGTTGAATTCACGTCAAATAAATATACATTAATCGAATACAGACCCATGTTTCTCTCCTGCCCCTCCCACCCCTCCCGATTCAACATTTCAGTAAGAATTCTGTTGCAGTCTTTCTGTTGTTGTTCTGTTTTATTTATTTTTTTATTTTATTTCTGTATGTGTATGAATGTACTGTCTGCATGCTGGTGTGTGCACCCGTGTTGTGCAATGCCACGGAGCTCAGAAGAGGGTGTCAGATTCCCCTGGAACTGGAGTTCTCCTGAAATTGGAGTTTAGGACGGTTCTCAGCTTCCACGTGGGTGCTGGGGATTGAACCCGCATCCTCTGCAAGTGCGGTTGGCACTCTTAACCCCTAGGCCATCTCTCCAGCCCCTGTTGTTGTTCTTTTAATATGCATCCCTCTCCACAAGAAATATTTACAACTGGGTTATTGGCGCTACCATCCGCAGATGAGAGATACCATTCATCATTTGTTTTTCTGATACTGTGTTACTTCACTTAATATAATATCTACTAGATCCATCCATTTACCTGCGAAGTTCATCATGTTGTCTTTCGTTTCTGCTACATAGAACTCCATTGTTTACATGTACCAAATTTTCTCTAACCACTCGTCAGTTGAGGGGCATTTGGGTTGGTTCCAGCTTTATGCTATTGTGATCAGAGCTGCAATAAATATAGCTGTGCATGTATTTCTGCAATAAGATGAGTCTTGTGGGTATAGACCCAGGAGTGGTATGACTGGGTCAAATTGCAAACTCATTTTGAGCCTTCCAAGGGTTCTCCACATGGCTTTCTTTCAATGAATGAGTGTTCCCCTTTCCCCACAACCTCTCTAGAACTTGATATCATTTGTTTTCTTGATCCTGGCCATTCTTATCAGAGTGAGATGATATGTTAGAGTGGTATTAATTTGCATTTCCCTAATTATTAGTGAAGTTGAACAGTTTTTAAGATGTTTTTCAGCCATCTCTAATTCCTCCTCTGTGAAGTCTCTATTCAGTTCTTTGCTCTATCTTTTGAGTGATTCATTTGTTTTCTTTCTTCTTTGTTTTTTGAGTAGCTTGTATACTCTGGAAATTAATGCTTTGTCAAATGTATCTGCAGAGAAGGTTTCCTCCCACACTGTGGATTTTCTCTTCAATTCTTTGTTTCTTTTGATGTACAGACGTTTTGGAGTTTAATGAGGCAGACAAGAAGAAATAACAAAAATCAGAGCACAGATCAGTGAAATAGTATTAACGACAACCATACAAATAATCAATGAATTGAAAAATTTGTTCTTTGAGAGAATAAACAAAATAGACAGTCCTCTAGGCCAGTTAACCAAAAGGAAGAAGGAACAACTCCAAATCAATAGAATCTGTGATGAAAGGGGAAATATAACAACAGACAATGAAAAGATCCAGACAATCATACAGGAATGCTTCAAAAACCTATACTAGGTTTGAAAACATAGAAGAAAAGGATGAATATCTGAAATCCTGGGAATCACCAAAGCTCAACCAAGAAGAGATTGGCAGCTTAAATAGGCCAATAATGCATGAAGACATAGAAGATGTAATAAGTAGCCTCCCAACCAAAAACTGCCCAGGCCCAAGTGGTTTCACCAAAGAATTCTATAACATATTTCAAAAAGACTTACAACCCTTACTACTGAAGATTTTTAGAAGGACTCAAATGGAGGGAGTTCTCCCAGCATCCTTCTATGAAGCCAGCATCACACTATTATGAAAACCAGGTAAAGGTACAACCAAAAAGGAGAACTATAGACCCATCTCCCTAATGAACACAGATGCCAAAATTCTAAACAGGATACTGGCAAATCACATACAGACTCACATCAAGAAGATCATACATCATGACCAACTTGGATTCATACCAGAGATGCAGGGATGGTTCAACATATGAAAATCAATAAATATCATCAAGCATATAAATGGACTGAAAGACCAAAAAACACACCATCATCTCAATTGACTCATAGAAAGCCTTTCACAAAATCCAGCATCCTTCATGTTTAAAGTCCTAGAGGGAATTAGACTGGAGGGATCATTCCTCAATGTAATCAAAACCATATACATTAAACCCACAGCCAATATCATCCTAAATGGGGAAAGGACAGAAGCATTCCCCTTAAAGGTAGGAACTCGGCAAGGCTGCCCCTTGTCACCACTCCTTTTCAATACAGTGCTTGAAACTCTTGCTAGGGCAATAAGGCAAGAAAAGGAAATTAAAGGAGTTCTAATTGGAAAAAAGGAAGTCAAGCTATCCCTTTTTGCTGATGATATGATTGTCTACCTAAGAGATGCTAAGACCTCCACCAAAAAACTCCTACAAACGATTAAGTACTTCAGTAAAATGGCAGGATACAAAATAAATCCAGAAAAATCAGTAGCTTTACTTTACACCAACAACAAGCAACTGAAGAAGGAATACAAAGAGACCTTCCCACTCACAATGGCCTCAAAAACAATAAAATACCTAAGAACAAACCTAAACAAAGACACCAAGGATCTCTACAGCAAAAGTTTTAAACCCCTGAAGAAGGAAATTGAGGAAGACAACAGAAGATGGACAAACCTCACATGCTCATGGATTGGGAAAATAAATATAGTAAATATGTCCATTCCACCCAAACTCATGTATAGATTTAATGCAATCCCAATCAAAATCCCCAAGAGCTTCTTCACAGGCTTGGAAAAAAAAATCCTCAATTTCATTTGGAAAAACGAAAGACCCGGAATAGCCAAAGCATCCCTGAGAGAAAAGAGCAATACAGGGGGGATCACTGTACCAGACATCAAACTATACTGCAGGGCTATAGTCATAAAAACAGGTTGGTACTGGCATAAAAACAGACTAGTTAACCAGTGGAATGAAACTGAAGATCCAAACCAGAGCACATACAATTTCAGCCAGCTCATATTTGACAAGGGGGCCAAGAAGGCACAATGGATGAAAGACAGCATCTTCAGCAAGTGGTGTTGACAAAACTGGATCACCACCTGTAGAAGAATTAAATTAAACCCTTACCTTTCGCCCTGTACAAAAGTCAATTCCAGATGGATCAAAGACCTCACCGTGAAACCCAAAACTCTGGAGGTGATAGAAGAAAAACTTGGCAGCAGACTGCAAGACATTGGCATAGGAAAAGTCTTCTTAAATCAGACAACAGCTGCGCAAGAAATAAGATAGATGATTGACAAATGTGACTTCATTAATCTAAAATCAAAATTTAAAGGGCATGATTTAGATATCACATGCTCAGTCAGGTAGCTTGTATGCATGCACAGCAGGCAGGCTGATGGCACCAGTAGTGCTCAAACCACGTATGATCAAGAATTCTTTGAGAAGAGATCTTTAAGGTGAAACACATAGAAAAAGTACAAGATAAAATTAAATCAACCAATTAATTTTAACTGTGTACATATATTTACTCAAAGGATATCTAGGGTACCCAGGGGTTAAGTAAAAATATTACACTTTATGGCACACACCTTTAATCCTAGCACTTGGGAGGCAGAGGCAGGTAGATCTTTGTGTGTTCAAGGCCAGCCTGGTGTACAGAGTGAAATCCAGGACACCGGGGGCTACAGGGAGACCCTGTCTGGAAAAGACCAAAAAAAAAAAATTACACTTTAAGTTAAGAATATTGAAATGGATTTGAATTACTGCTAGCTGAATCCCAGGGTTGGATCTACAAATAGTCAGCAGATTTAGGTAAGAAGAGTTAGATTTAGAAATAGTTACTAAAGAAACCCACAAGAAGACAAGAGAGAAATAAGAGGCAAAAATTTAAGAAAATGGTATCAACTGGCCAAGATTTAAAATTATCTGGAAAAACCTGTGCCCTTATATAGGGTGGTTCCCTTGAAAGGGCTTACTTTGCAACAGAAAGAAGTGAGTTCAGATCTAGGAGAGCTACCTGGATAAAATTTACATATGAACAAGTTAAGGTTGGAACTGAACAGGTTCATGTTCTTCACAGTAGGAGATGGAGGTGGGGAAGAAATTAAAACCAGAATGTTTGTCAAACCTGTAGGATTATGAAAAATGGTTTCAAGGCCAAGCATGTCTGCTAAATCTAAATATTAAATTCAGGCTTGAGGTCACTGGCTTTTATAGCCTGGAAGAGGGACCATGCCAGGAGACACACACCTGGAAGGCATTGGGTGGTCCCTCTGAGCCAAATTAGAACCAGGCTGTCTTCCTCCAAGTGTTCAAAGCCACCTGTTCTCAGACCAATGTCCCATCCACAGAAAGCAGCAAGAAAGATGGCTCCACCACAATAGAAAGATATCAGGAGAGAGAGGAGAAAGAGAAGAAAAAGGCAAGATTTAGGGGTATGCATACCTAATTTGTCAATGTTTCCTCCTACCCCATATAAAGGCACCATTTTTGGGTTTGCCACTGAGATTTGTGGTGGGGCCCACTTAATCCCAAAATGACCCAGGTGGAAAGCATGCACAGGAAAGCACACCAAGTGGGCTTATATTAAGGTCCAAATGTGTCGCTCTCCTCGTCGTTCTCTGTTCCCCGCCGGCAGGAAAAAGGAGAGGACAAACTCTTGATCTTCCAGACACAGTTTATTCAGGCAACTCATACACCAACTCTCTCTCTCCTTCTAGTGTCCCCTACTCATATCCCCTCTCTCAACCCCGCCTCCTGCAAGGGCGTGAGCGCCGTGGCAGTCTCTCATTGGTCTGTAAGCGGTATGCACAATATATGGAAGTCAGCAGACATGCTAATGAGGGTTCAGGTTTGGCGTTCTCTTATTGGCTGGGGAATGAGCTGGGCAGTCAGGCAACAATCAGGCGATAAGACCTGGCCAGGGTCCAAAGCGCCATTTTGGCCAACGCC
>VZQC01012749.1:743912-794247 GCA_009823505.1 Rhizomys pruinosus | reverse complement strand
GATCTCATCTACTGCTCCTAAGAACTCATCTAAAGTTTGGGTCTTTATGCCAATTCCTTTCACTTTCAACAGTTCCTTTAAGGTATCGCGCAATGGCCACATTGAATTTGAATTCTCCATGGTCTCTACTCCCGAGAACCTTATAGTCCCACCTTACCTGGGAACTTACCGGCTAGCCCACCTGCCTGCGTCTGGTTCTGAACCGTGCTCGCACCGACGGAGGTTCCCTGTCCCGGCCACCACTTTTCGCTCTCCTCGTCACTCTCTGTTCCCGGCCGGCAGGAAAAAGTAGAGGACAAACTCTTGTTCTTCCAGACACAGTTTATTCAGGCAACTCATACACCAACTCTCTCTCTCCTTCCAGTGTCCCCTACTCATATCCCCTCTCTCAACCCCGCCTCCTGCAAGAGCACGAGCGCTGTGGCAGTCTCTCATTGGTCTGTAAGCGGTATGCACAATATACGGAAGTCAGCGGACATGCTAATGAGGGTTCAGGTTTGGCGTTCTCTTATTGGCTGGGGAATGAGCTGGGCAGTCAGGCAACAATCAGGCGATAAGACCTGGCCAGGGTCCAAAGCACCATTTTGGCCAATGCCCGCTCTCCACACAAATGCAGAGAGCTATCCTTTATTCTTGAGAATTACATGCATGTACACAGAGAAATATGACTATACAACACTAATTATAAGTGACAAGATAGCAAGGATAATTCTTTTTAATCAGATAATTTTCACTGATTTTTATGTTTTCAGTTTTCACCAATTGTATTGTTTCTTCTTCCTTTGCTTCTAGTTTTCTGGGCTGAAAATTTACACATTGATTTTAGACATTTCATTGATTTGTTTCTCTTTTTTTTTTTTCTTTTCTTTTCAAGTTTTTGAAACAGGTTTCCCTGTAGTTAGCAGCTGTCCTAGAATTTGCTATGTAGACCAGGCTGGCCTTGAACTTACACAGATCCACCTGTGTCTGCATCCCTATCATTGATTTCTAATATATAATTCATTGATGTAATTTTCTATCAAAATGATTTTATTCTATTCAAATATTTCAATTTATAATTGAATAATTATAAATATAATAAATATAATAGAATAAATATTCTATTCAAATATTTCAATTTCATTTTATAATTGGTTCATATTATTCTACAATTTTCTTCAAAAGTTTGTTGGAGTCACACATTATTTAGTATTGCATTATGATAATTACTTTACTGTTGGTATGATGATACATAAAAAGAAATCTATAGGCCAGATATGGTGCTGCATGCCTTTAATCTTAGTACTTGTGAAGCAGAGGCAAGAGAATCTCTGTTTGTTCAAGGTCAGCCTGGTCTACATAGCAAATTCTAGGACAGCTGGAACTACAGGAATATCCTGTCTCTAAAAAGACAAAGAAGAAAAAAGAGAAATATATAGATCCAATGCCAATCGAAATTCCCATGACGTTCTTCACAGAACTAGAAAAAAAGTCCTCAAATTCATATTGAATAATGAAAGTCCCAGAATAACCAAAGCAATCTTGGAGAAAAAAGAGCAATTCAGGATGGATCACCATGCCAGATCTAAAAATATATTGCAGTAGTATAAGCATAAAAACAACATGGTACTGGCACAAAAAAGCAAAAAAATGCCACAAAGGAACATAATAGAAACTCAGAACCTGAGAACATGCAATTTTGGTCATCCAATAATTGACAAAGATATCAAGAACACACACTGGAGGTAAGATAGTATTTTCAAAAAAATGGTGGTGGCAAATATTTATTTATATTTGTAGAATAATGAAATTGGAACCTAATTATTTATTTTACAAAAAAGTCTGCTATAAATGGATCTAAGTCCTTAACATGAAATTGTAAACTCTAAAACATTTACAAGTAAATGTATGTAGTATTGAACAAGAAACAAGGAAAAGACTTTTTAAATCAGTATGAGATCCTCTGGGTTTAAGGTAAGAAATCTATAAATGAGACCTTGTTAAACTAAGAGCCTCTTTACAGCCAAAGAAACAACCAAGGAAGTGAGGAGGAAACCATTGGAGTTAGAAGAAACCAACACTAGCTACACTTCCAATAGGGGATTAATATCCAGAATACAAAAAGAACTCAAAGACCAATGAAACAAGAAAGTAAATAATCCATTCAAAAAATGGGTTAAGACCCCCTAATGGAGAGTTATCAAATGAAGAATTGAAAATGGCTAAGAAAATAAAAACTGAAATACTTATTAATATTTGTAATCATTAGACAGACAATTATTTATGTTAGATCTGAAGTATTGGCCTTGCTTTGTAAGGAAAAAATGGCATGTCTAATTTTAGATAATATTAACTAGTTCTTTATTATATATATATATATGATGTCAATATGTTATAAACAATCTTATTACTATATCCTTCATGAAGATGAATCTTACTACACTATGAGAAATCCTTAAAACAAAAAAAGTGCTCAAAATTCATAGTATTCAGGGAAATGCAAATCAAAACTAATTTAAGATTTCATCTTACCTCAGTCAGACTGGTTAATGTAGAGAAAATAAAAAGACAAAAAATGCTAATGTGGATGAGGAGAAAGAGGAATGCTTATTCGGTGCTAGTGGCATTGCAAACTTAAATGACCACTATGGAAAGCAGCGTGGAGGACTCTTTTAAAATTAATAATGCATCTACTATATGATCCAGTTATACTACTTGTATTAGTCACTTTTCTGTTGCTGTGATAAAGCACCATGACCAAGGAACTTATCAAAGGAAGAGTTTATTTGAGCTTACGATTGGTGGTTCCAGGGAATTAGAGTACATTGTGGTGGGAGGCATGGCGGCTGGATCTGGAGCAGCAAACCGAGGGTCACATCTTGCAAAGAGCACAGGAAACAGAGAGGAAGCAACTGCAGACCACGAGGCTTGTTAAGCTCACTAAGCCCTGCCCCCAGTGACACACTTCCTCCAGCATGGCCACACACCCCAAGACCTCCAGAAACAGTGCCACCAACTGGAGACAAACATCTCAATACCTAGAGCCTATGGGGGACACACATTCAAACCACCACACTACTCCTTGGAATATACATGAAGAACTCATTCTAGTGAACTCATACTTCTACAGCAATGTTTGTTGTTGCTCATTTCACAATAGCTGTGAAATAGAAGCATCCTTAACATCCCTCTGCTGACAAAGGATAATGAAAATGTGGTAGGTACATTTATACAGTGGAGTTCTACTCAAAGCTAAAGAAAGACAAAATAGTATTTATAAGTAAATGGATAGAACTAGAAACTGTAATACTAAATCGAGTAACAAGACTTAGAAAAACAACTGATATTATATTCTCCCTCATATGTTGATCTTATCACCAAATGTTTATATGTGAGTATATATTCTGATGTAATATCAGGAGCCATGAAAAAGGAAAAGGACCCTAGAAGTAAAGGAAAACAGGTAACCTGAGAGAGAAGGGTAGTAGAAAACAGATGTAATCAGGGGGGAAAGGAGGGTATTCAACTGCGAAGGGAATAGGAAAGGACACATCAGCAGGCATAAGGGTAAAGGGGAATAGGAGTTTAATAGAGGGGAGAAATAGGAGGTAGGAAATATCAAGGGGAAAATGGAAGTACTTTGGGGATGGAGGAGGAACTTTACCGTGATATAGAGAGGAGAGATTAATAAAGTTTAGGGGTTTTGAAGTACCAGAGGGAAATGAATTAGCTCAAAATCTTACTGAAAAATATACATTACAGTATTGGAACAAGAATTTACTATGTAAATGCTGAATATGATATACTTACAGACAAATATACCACTCACCAATCATCAAAGAAAATCTCTTTCTGCAGCAGATGAAGTCTATTGCAGAATTCCGCTACTGCTCACACGCAAAACATATGTCTCTGACAGATGTCAACCCTAAGTGACACATCAACATTAGAACACCTTAGTCTCATGGGACACAGCAGACAAGAGGGTAGAGAGAATACTAATGCATCCCTCAACACAAACCAGCGAAGTTTCCTCATGCAACAGACTGCCATGCATAGGAAGGCCACAACTGGCTGTGATGTAGAGAATAAGAGATTGTAGAGTGCCTGTCCCTGGATAGGATTCCTATACTACACCTCACTTACCCATGACTCAAGGGCTGTTGCAGTGAAGGAGGTGGAAAGATTGTAAGAGCCAGGATTGGTGAATGAACATAAGGAAACTGCTCTTCCAGTCATTTGGGAACTTGCTCATATGAACTTGTAGAAATGTTGACAGTATGCACAAGGCCCCTGAAGATTCAATCAGAGAAAAATCCAGCATAAAACTGGGGAATCACACAGCAAGCCTCAAACATAGCCAAGGAAATATTGGCAACTGATTACTGTTGGTCGAGGAAGAGTTAATCTTTTTAAGGTAGTGACCCTAGATAGGCTGACTAACTCCAGTGGATGAACTTCCACCAAGGGACCTCAGGGTACAGAAGCTTGACAATACAGGCCTTAACATAGATGACAGAATGCATCAAATCCAGTGAGGGTTTATGATAGGGCATGGATAGAACAGGGGATCTAAATAAGATTAAGATTTATTGGATGAAATACACAAAAGTTGAATAAAGTATACATTGAAAAATAAAATATATTTTAATCTTTTTAAAAAAGCTAAAGAAAAAGTGACTTTTGGTCTGTGGTTCCAGGAGAGTCCATAATGGCAAGGAAGAAATGGGCAGTGGTAGGAGCAAGAAGGTGGCTTATCATGTTTTTCATCCATTCACAAAAAGCAACGATTCATTGGAGAGAGTCAGATGAAGTCATAAAGCTTCAAAGCTGTCGTACAGTGAACTACTTCATTCAGAAATGTTCCATCCCTCAAAAGTTATCCACCTGTAACAGCAACAGCAAGAGCCCAATTATTCAAATACGTGTACCTATGGGGTTCAAACCATAGGTATCCATTTTAGTTAACATTCTCAATTCTCCTACTGAATATGAATATACACACATATATTTTTTTCACAACATTAACACTTTGCAATTTTAAGGGTTTTTTGTTTGTTTTCTTTTCTTTCTGCTTTATTTCAGACAGGGTGTAAATGTATAGCCTTGGATAGGCAAACTCACTATATAGTCCAGGCTGGCCTGTACTCACAGGGATCTGCCTCCCAAGGGCCTGAAAGACACGTGCCACCAGGTCCATCTGTATTTTTTTTTAGTGTTTTTGAGTGCATTTCATACAATATTTCTTAATCAAATTTAGACTCATTCCCCCATCCGTGCCCACCAGTGCTCATGGATTCTGCCATACATGTTAAGTCCTGTCTTGTATCTTTTTCTCGTTCTTTTATAACCCTTTCAATGCAGAATTTTCTGTTTTGGTCAGTTGTTTGAATAGGTTTTTTTTCTCTCTTTTTTTGTTCCCTTTGATTTTATATTATTCCAAAATAAGTGTATATACACTCCACACATAAATCAAAATTACAAAATCTGAAAATAAACTATAATTTAATTCCAAAAATCAGTAAGAGATTCATATTTTAGCAGTGAAGTTGTATGCAGATAAAAAGAATATGAATAGAATATGAATACATATCTTCCATCCACATATGGTAATTACAATGTGTGAATACAAGTGGTAGGTCAATTCTAGAGCCCATTAAGAGATTCACATTATAATAACACAGTTGTTTTCAGACACAATGAAATATAATAATAAAGTTTCCCAGTTTGCTAGCCAGCTGGGGATTTGGTGTTAGCATCCACAAATGAGGGAAACCATCCCCCACTTTTTTTCTGGGACTGTGTTACTTCACTTAGCATCATGGCTTCGAGTTCGATCCATTTACCTCCAAAGTTCATGATGTCATCTTTCTTTCCTTAGGGGATAGAGGTTCTCAGCAGTTAAGAGATGTTTTAATAGAGGCTTAATAGTTAACAGATTTTTGTAGAGGACAGAGATTCGGTTCCCAGCACCCACATGCCAGCTAATAACCATCTGTCCATAAGTCCTCTTCCAGTGCATCTGGTGCCCTCTTTGAGCATCCTTGACTATTGAATGACACAAGTGCATTTACATACATGAAGGCAAAATATTCATACACTTAAAATACTAAAATTAAAATTAAAAAAATAAGATTTTATTTGTATACAAATGTTCCCCCCCCCCCCAAGGAGTTCCATGTGACCTGTAAAAGATTGTGTTGTATTGCTTTATTATTTTATTTTTTTCTGTTTTTAACAATTTAAATTCAAGGCCTGGCCAGGTGTGGTGGTACACTCCTTTAATCCTAGCACTCCATAGGCAGGGGCAGGCTCTGTGAGCTCAAGGCCAGCCTGGTCTACAGAGTGAGTTGCAGGCCAGTTGAGACCCTGTCTCAAAAAGACAAAAAAAAAAAAAGAATAAATGAAAATCTGACATTGCAGCCAAGGTTAGCCTCAAACTTTTTATTCTCCTGTTCAGTTTGTACAGAAGCTAAAATTACAGGCATTATCCACCATTTCAAGCTTTCCAAATTTGAATGGCACATCCTATAGATGTCAGTCAGTTAGCGTTTATACTGATAGATTTTATTTCAGTGATGAACTTACTGATTTTCTCCCTGAATTAAAATATACATACAGATAATATAGATTTGGGTGTTATTTTGTAATTCAACATGACAATCTGTGTATGTAACTGATACACTAAAGCAATGTAAATGTATTTTTTGACATAGATTAGTATTGCCCTAATAGTTAGTGTTTTTGCTTGGCTACCATTTTTCCATCTCTTCTGTTTTGTCTTTTGTGGGTATCATTGAGCATTCCATAATATTTTATTTTCTATCTATTTTGTCATTTAACTATTCTGTAATATTTTCTTCATAATATTTATCATGAAGTTTTCAATACATGTAATTAATACATACCAAATTTCAATTAATAGTCTACCATATCATAGTGTCAATAAATTACAAATGTGTGGTGTTCCGAAATCATCCTTTCCATCCATTTTATATGTACTAATACTCATTTCCTTCACATATAGGCTGTTATTTAATGAATTTGTCAGCTTACACAAACCTATATCTGTTAGATTGGTTAATAATATCCTACTTCCTTTTTAATTTGCTTACACCAATTCATAAAACTATATCAGTACCTCAAATCACTAAAATTCCAAATTTTACATTAGTGTTACTGTTTACACTTGGTATTCAATATATGCTTAACAAAATGTATATTAACCTTAATCCCTATTAATACAGGGTAGAGTAGTTTCTTTAAACTAAAATTCCTCTGTCAGAGTTAATATTGTCAACTTAATAGGATCTGGGCTCATCAAATGGACGAGCTTATTGGCATGACCATGAGGGTTAATCTTGGGTATTTTAGCCTCTGTACATTTCTATGAAAATAATTTTGGTTAATTTAATTGAGATGGGAAGACCTGTTGGAAGTTGGGTATCAACATTCCCTGGGTTAGGGTAACTTCATGAAGAAAAGAAAGATATCTGAATACCACTATGGTGGTTTGAATGAGTGTCCCCCATAGGCTTTAAGTATTCAGACATTTTGTCTCCAGTTGGTGGCACTGTTTTTGGAGGTCTTAGAAGGTGTGACTGTGCTAGAGGAAGTATGTCACTGGGGGCAGGCTTAACGAGTTTAACAAGCCTTGTGGTCTCCAGTCGCTCTCTCTGCTTCATGTGCTCATTGCGAGATGTGACCCTCGGTTTGCTGCTCCAGTCTCCAGCCACCATGCCTCCCACCACAATGGACTCTAATTCTCTGGAACCGTCAATCATAAGCTCAAATAAACTCTTCCTTTTATAAGTTCCTTGGTCATGGTGTTTTACCACAGCAACACAAAACTGACTAATACAACCACCATCCAACTCCCTCTGCTTTCTCAGGATAAACACATTGTGATCAATGGCTTCAATTCTTAGCTGTAAAGATTTCTCCTCTATGGTGTAGTCTACCTGTGAAATATGAACCAAAATAATCTCCTCTGGAGTTGCTTTTATATGAGTATTTTATTACAGCAACAAGAAAATTACCTAATATACATGTTAGTCAAATTATATTCTTTCCTCATCTCAAACCATAAACCACTAATATTTTTACTATTTACATGTCTTTGCATTTTTAGAATGTCCTGTCCTTGTAATCACATATCATGCAGATATTCAGAATGGATTCCTAACCTGAAGATGCATACACTGATGGTTTCTCCATTTTATTTCATGGCTTGAGAACTCATTTATTTTTACTGCAGAATAATTTTCTTGTTTGGATGAATCATTTCACCTACTTCAAGTCTTTCAATTATGAATGAAGATCTGTACAACTGTGTGCAAGCTATTATATGCATATGCTTCCTACTTTGGGGGTATGGCAAGAAATTTTTAATTTTAATAAGAAAAACTGTCTTCCAATGTGACTAGAAAAATTTAAATTATTCACACTAGCAATGACTAAGAGTTTCTATTGCTCCACATCTTTACTTACTCTTGATTACTTCAGGATTACAGACATCAGGCAAAGAAATGCATGGGTAATCACACTTTACTGTTGTTTTAATTTGTATTTCTTGATCATTTATATATGAAATATATTCCATATTCTTAGTGTCCATCATTGAATATTATTTCATATCTCTCTTGAAATTCTTGGGCATTTTTGTGTGCACTCACAAGTGCAGTTGCTCACTCACATTTATGCAGGACATGTGAAATCCAGAGTACATTGTCAAATGATTTCCTTATCATTCTCCCCCTATGTTATTGAGACAAGTTCTCTTTCTAATCCTGGAGAATACCAATGTGGGAAGACTAGAATGTGAGCCCTCTCAATCTTCCTGTCTCCACTTCCCAGTGATGTAAGTACAGGCGTGCAAATGTACATATTAATTTTTATGTGATTTGTAGGGATCAGAAATCAGGGTTTCATACTTTTGCAACAAACCCTTTATAGTTTGAAGCATCTCCAAAGTTGCATTTGGGCAACATTTAAATTGGATTACTTGGTTTATTAATCTTAAATTTTATGAGGTTTTTTTTGTGTGTTTTCAATTATATTTATCGGTTTCTTTTGATTTATTTATGCTTATTTCAGTGTGTGAGTGTTATGTTTGCATGCACGTAAGCCCACTCGTGTCATGTATTATTGCCCATGGAGATCAGAAGAGGACCTCATATCCCCTAGAACTGGAGTTATAGACAGTTATTTGCCATCATGTAGGTGCTGGGATTCAAACGTGGGTCTTTTAGAAAAACAATCAATGCTCTTAACCTCTGAGCCTTCTCTACAGTCCCTGATATTCATTTTGCAAAAAAACTCTTCACTCAATTTTCGGCTTGTCTTCTCACTTCATTAACTTTATGTTTAGTAAAACAGATGATGTTAAGTGTCTCTGGTGTTGTATGTAGAATACCCATACCATATCTGTAATTTAGTAGGATCTTTGCTTACCTTTTTAATACTCTTAGATATTTACATTTAGTTCTATGAGCCATTTCAGTTAATTTTATAAAGGCTATAAAGCCTGCGTCTAGATTACTTTTTTTCAAATGAATATTCAGCGATTTAAGCATCAATTAATTAAAGATTACTGTTGTTCATTGTGCATTTGCTAAGACAGTATTACCAAAATTCAGTTGACAGGCTTATTAATGGTCCAATTTCCATATTCTACACTGAGTTTCGTTAATCTATTTATTTAATCATTCACCAAAAGGATTTTCTCTTGATTACTGCAGGTGTACAGTTAGTCTTGAAGTAAAGTAGTCTCAGTCCTGCCACATCATATTTATTTTGAATTCAATTGGCTATTTGGATTCTTTTAACACATCATATAACCACATAAATTAGTGTATTGACATGATAAAACAACATTCAAAGGTTTTGATCAGGGGTCTGGAGAGATGGCCTAGCAGTTAAGAGCTCCAACTGCTCTTGCAGAGGACCCGGGTTATACCCCCAGCACCCACATGGCTAATGAGAACCATCTTTAACTCCAGTTCCAAGGAAATCCGACGCCGTCTTCTGACCTCCATAACATTGCACGACACGGGTGCACAAACTTGCATGCAGACAGTACATTCATACACATATAAGAATAAATAAAATTTAAAAAACTCAATGTAAGAAACATTAAAAAAAAAAACAAAGGTTTTGATCAGGATTGAATTATGTCCATAAATCAAGTGTTTCAGAACTTCTGTCTTAGGACTACAGAGTCTTGCAGTCAAGGAACATGGAATATCCCATGCATTTATTTAATTTTTGTTCTGATTATTATATGCACATACATTGATGGTTTTCCTCAAATTGTCCTTAAAAGTATTGTGTTAAATTCATATTTAACTTTGTTTATAGTGTTCTGCATAGTTTATAGTATTCTATATATTGTTCAACTACATTTGTATAGATATTCTGACAAGAAACTGTATTTCAGATAGAGTTCTAATTATTGATATGAATTTTTTTTGGTCTTTTCCAGACAGGGTCTTCCTGTAGCTCCAGCTGTCCTGGAACTCGCTCTGTAGACCAGGCTGGACTTGAACTCACAAAGGTCCACCTGCCTCTCCCTCCCGAGTGGTAGGATTAAAGGCATGAGCCACAACGCCTGGCAGAATTTATTTATAAAATAGTTTTAATCTCTGTTATTAAGTATATAGATATTAAGTAGTGTTATTTTCGTTTTAGGGAGAATTTATATTCATTCTGGAAGCCTCATGTCTTTTCTTATCTGTCATAAAATAAAAAAAATAAAAATAACTTTGTTTTTTTCTGCTTGCTCTTTTGATTACCATTGAATTTCTATCACCCCTTTGCTTTCCTCCTATTTTTGAATTTATATTATTCTGTAGCTTTTGCCTCCAGAATTAAACATACCCTTAGTGAAGGGTGTACACTGGCACAGAGGCTCATGGAACTCAGAAAAATGTATGAAATTCAAGAAGCTCAGAAACCTACAAGACATATAGGATCTGCACAAATATTATACATACAGTGAACTATTTCTTAGATGAAATAGAGTATTTGCACAGAGAAAGCCAATGATATGGCTTTTATGCATTATTACCCATGCTTGGGTGGCATTTTTCAAAGTCACAGAGATTTGAGTCATTCATGCTATTGTGAGTGATCCCTCACCCATTCTCATGGAACTCTGATAAACTCTGTTGTTCACTAAACTGGACTTGGATTTAGTTAAATTTTGCCTGTCACTTCCCTTTCTATCCTGGAAATATAAACTCCCTAGGACAATATGTAATGACTATTTCGTGTAACAATAGGTAATATTGTATACTGACTTTGGCCTAATTTGGCAAACACATTTTTTTAAAAATTGAAACATTGATGATTATTGAAACATTCATATTATGTCAATAGCCACATTTGCTAATATTTTCTGCTTATATCTCTTTATTGTCTCCAAATATTTATTGTATTTTTACTTCATCATTTGTTGTTGTTTTAGCTGGACCATTGTATGTGATTTCCTGTTCTTTCATTTCTTACAATATATGGTAATACTTTTTCCTTTTTAGTTATAGTTTTTCCTGGAATTCGGAACATATTTTTACAAATAATTCAAGACTCCTTTCAAAAAAGCTCTTCACATGTAGCTTGAGTGTTGTAAAACTTTTAATTGTTGGGGATCCAGAGAGTTCTGGCGTGAACTCAGCACAGGGCTGGTAAGGCAGAACTGCCTTGAGGCTTGGTGGCACTACATCTTTCCCTGGAACCCCCTGGCTTGTGTTCCAGAGAGCACCGAGGCAGGGGTGCACCTAGACAAGGTCGCAGGGTTGCAGTAGGTCAACAGGGTACTGCCATGCCCCCCTCCACTCAAGCTGGTGATGCTGTGGTCTGGACTGTTTAGCAGGTGTAGTGTTAGTGAATCTAGACTTCACAACCAATTTTAAAGCAACAGAATCCAAAAACACAAAGAATCAAACAAACAACAACAAAAAATAAAAAAATCCGCATTCCAAGAACAAAACAAACAAACAAAAAACATTGGAAAAGGTCACAATAAATCCACACCTAACTTTACCAATCTGAGAGATGAATCCTATAATGAGATCTCCCTGGAAGGAAACTGAGATGCAGAACTTAGAAGAACAATTGTAGACAAATTCAAATAAACCAAAAAAATAAAATAAAAAAATAAAACAAATCAGAGAACTAATGGGAGAAAATGAAAAACTCAGGAAGGATTGAGAAGGAAAGAATGTTAAGCACTGGAAAGAACTACAGGGAGAGAATGACAAACTCCCCAAAAAAAAACTAGAGGAAGAGAAACACAAAGTCCAAAAAGAACTAGAGGAAGAGAAACACAAATTCCAAAAAGATCTGGAAGAAAAGAAACACAAACTCTGAAAAGAGCTGGAGGAAGAGAAACACAGTGTCTGAAGAGAACTAGAGGAAGAGAAAGACAAAACTCTGGAAGGAAGTGGAAACACTGAAAAGATCCCAGGATGAAATGAAAAGGAATTATACCAGCAAAGCAAGGAAAAAAAGTAGAGAATGACAAGCTCCAAAAGGAAATTGAAATACTAAAGAAATCACAGGAAGAAATTAAAAAGGAAATGGAGCATTCATCTAATCAACAGAAAAGGATGGAAGAAAGCCTCATAAGCACAATGGATAAAGCAGAAAATGGAATATCAGACCTGCAGAACAACATGGAATATCTAAAATGCGCAAGATAACACTATGAAAAATTTAAAAACAACACGAGTGGAAAAACCAGGAAATGTGGTATACTATGAAAAGACCAAATCTCCACATCACAGGGATAGAGGAAGGAGAAGAATCCCAAGACAATGATATTGATCTTCAACAGGCTAATAGAAGAAAATTTTCCCAAACTCAAAAAAGACAAACCTATACAAATACAAGAAGTACATAAAACACCAAACAGACAAGAACAGAAATAAAACTCCCCATGCCATATCACAGTTAAAACGCTAGATGCAAAACAAATTTAGATGCCAACCCAGATTATTATACCTAGCAAAAATGTCAAATATACTTGAAGGAGAAAGAAAAATCTATCACAACATAAACATGATGAAAGAGTACATGAAAAAAAAAAATACTCGAAGCAATCCAAAGAACAGAGGAAAGGTGCAACTGTCCCCAACCAACTAAAGAGAGAAACTAATAAAAGCATAACGGTGTACATACAATCCTAGACCAATAATGCAAACCAAGAATAAGTTGAAAGGAAGCAACATGCATCTCTCATAATGACCTTAAATATCAATGGCCTAAAATCCCCAATCAAAAGACATAGACTGGGATAATGGATTAGGAAACAGAATCCAACAATATTCTGCCTTCAAGAAACCCATCTCAACCTCAAGGATAGACCCAATCTCAAAGTGAAAGGATATAAAAAAAAAAAAATCCAAGCAAATGGTACCAAAAAGCAAGCAGGAATTGCTATTCTAATATCAGACAAAACAGATCTCAGAGGAAAGTCAATCAGAAGAGACAAAGAAGGCCATTAAATCCTTATCAAAGGAAGAATTAACCAGGAAGACATCACAATCCTAAATGTTTATGCACCAAACTCAGATGTACCTAACTATATAAAATAAACACAATTCTGCAGGTCCTCAAAACACAGATTAATCACGACGCACTAATAATGGGGGATTTCAATACCCCACTGAGCCCTTGGATAGATCAACTGGACAAAAAANAGAACTGAAAAATACAATAAAACAAATGGACCTCACAGACAACTACCATATATTCCAACCAAACAAAACAAAGGGACCTCACAGACAACTACCATATATTCTAACCAAACACCAGAGATTACACATTCTATTCAGTACCCCACAGAAGATTCTCCAAAATCGACCACATACTGGGACATAAAAGAACCCCAAAACATAAATTTAAAAATGTGATAAAAGTGTTTAATGTTTAATTGATTAATTTCCTTTCTTTGATATATAAATGTACATATACATTCATACAGGATATAAAGAAAAATACAGAACATGAAACTTATAGTGAACAATGTGTTACAGTAGAATATTCAGGAATAAAAAAAATGAAAGATTTTTTCATGCTCATTTTTCCCAATAGATTTTATTTTTTTAACTATGATATTATAACCTACATAATATTTTGTTTTTCTTTATTTTATTGGTTTTGTTTATTTCATACAACATTTCATAGTCAAATTTAGACACATTTGTCCTTCCACGCCCCCCACACTGACAGAGCTCATGCATTCTGCCATATATGTCTTGTATCTTTTTGTCAGTCTTTTTAAAGTTTTTCAACTCAGCAGTTTACTGTTTCACTCAGTTTTTTTGAATCGGTCTTTTTTGTTTTTTTTTTACTTTTTTGTCTTTTTAATTTTTTTATTGTTTTTATGTGTATGAGTGTACTGTCTACATGTACGTTGGTGCCCCCGTGCTGTGCAATGGCGCAGAGGTCAGAAGAGGGCGCCAGATTCCCCTGGAACTAGAGTTAATGATGGTTTTTAGCCAACAAGTGGGTGCTGGGAATTGAACCTGGGTCCTCTGCAAGAGCAGTTGGTGCTCTTAACCACTGAAACATCTCTGCAGCCCCTGAAACTTTTTTTGTGGTTGTCATTGTTTTACACTCCAATTGTATTGCTCCAAAATATGGGTATATACATGCCACACATATAACAAAATTATGGTATCCTAAAACATGTTTAGGAACTCACATTTTCACAGTAAAGTTGTATGCAGTTAAAAAGAAATATTACTAACACTCCTACATTACATAACAAGTTGATGTATTTTAATAGACATTTTTATAGTAACATCAGGTATTATATTTGTAAAAAAAGAAAGAAAAAGAAAACAAATATTCAGTTTACCTTAAAAATAAGGTTGTGGTGCTAATATCCACAAATGAGGGTTAACATTCATCATTTGTTGTTGGTGGTGTTGTGGTTGCTGCTGTTGTTGTTTTTCTGGGACTGTGTTAATTCACTTAACATAATAGCTTCTAGTCTCATCCATTTACCTCCAAATTCAGGATTTCATCTTGAATTACATCTTCATTGAATTCCATTTTATAGATGTACCACAATTTCTTTATCTGCTCATCAGTTGAGGGACACTTGCCTTGCCTCCAGCTTTTCACTATTGTGAAGTAAGCTGCAATAAACATGGTTGTACATGTATCTCTACAATAGGATGCATCTTGTGGGTATATGCCCAGGAGATATATGACTGGGTCAGGTATTAGGTTCATTTTCAGTCTTTTAAGAGTTCTCCACACTGCTTTCCATAGGGATTGCATGACTTTGCATTACCAACAACAGTGGATGAGTGTTCCCCTTTTTTCACACCCTCCCCAGCATTTGGTATCATTTATTTTCTTTTGTAAAAAAATGAAAATTTAATGTTACAACATCTTAATTTCTATCTTAGTTACATGACAAACCAGGTACAGAGTCAGTACATGCTATACAACCAGGCATCTAAACAGATGATATCACTATCATAACAGAAGATTCAGGACTCACTTAGAAATGCCCATTATTGGTTAAGAACAAAAGTACTTTGAAGCAATATATTAGATCAGTGTTGTCTATACAATAAAAATATTAAGAGAGTGTATTGCATATACCTGCAGCCCGCACAACACCAGTCTGCACCAAGGTTCCAGCATGTGATGTGGGCAGAGTTAGAAGCACAGACAGCACAACACCAGCATGTACCCAACCTGTGGCATGAGCAGATATACATTGACAGCCCACACAACACCACCATTCATTGAAGTGGGCCCTGCCTGCCTTGGTGCCTTGTGCACCCCACCTCACCCATGGATGCCTGGCCAACAGGGTACCAGTGCATGTGCACTGGCCAAAGTAGTAACACATCACAACCCCCCTCCAACGTGGTGGAGCTGTAGTGCAGAGGTTCTAGCAGGCAAAGTATTAGCGATTATAGTCTGCACAGCTAACACTGAGGTACCAGAATCCAAAGAAACAAATAAAAAAAAGTCCACATGACAAAGACAAAGAAAAAACATGGGAAAAGCTCATAATAATTCCAGACTGAACTCTACCAACCCTAAAGAAGATTCCTACAACATTATCCCTGGAAGGAAACCCAGATATGGACCTTAGAAGAACAATCGTAGACATATTCAAAGATATTAGAGAACTAAGGGGGAAAGAATGAAAAACTCAAGAAGGACCAAGAAGGAGATAATGACAAACATTGGAAAGAACTAAAGGGAGAAAATGACAAACTCCAGAAGGAAGTGGAAATGCTGAAAAGATCCCAGGCTGAAATGAAAAACAAACAAACAAACAAACAAACAAAAAAAAAACTGACCAATGAACCAAGGAGCTACCAGATGAGAATGACAGCCTCCAGAATGAAGTAGAAATACTAAATAAATCACAGGATAAAAGGATGGGGAAAAAGCCTCAGAAGTACAATGGAAGAAGCAAAAAAATAATATCAGACCTGAAGGATAACTTGGAGCAACTAGAATGCTGAAGGAAAGATTATAAACAATTTTAAAAAACACGAGTGGAACAACCAAGAAATGTGTGACACTATAAAAGACCAAACCTCCTCATCTCCTCATCATATGCATAGAGGAAGGAGAAGAATCCCAAGACAACATTATTCACCAAATCTTCAACAGAATAATAGAAGAAAATTTCCCCAAATTGAAAAAAGACAAACCCATGCAAATGTAAGAAGCACATAGAACACCAAATAGGACCAGAAATGAAATTCCCTATGCAATGTAATTGTTAAAACACTAGATGTTCAAAAAAGACAAAAAAACTGAAAGCCACAAGAGACAAACAAGAAGTTAGATATAAGGAAAAACCCATCAGAATAACAGCTGACTTCTCAGTGCAAACTATGAAAGCTGCATAGAACTCCATTATGTAGATTGTCATGTGAAGGGCATTTGGGTTGGTTCCAACACTTCACTATCATGAAAAGAACTTCAATAAGCATAGATGTGTATATATCTTTCAGTATGATGAGTCTTGTGGGTATATACCCAGGAGTGGTATAGTTGGGTCAGGTGGTAAGCTCATTTTGAGTCTTTTCATGGTTCTCCACACTGCTTTCCACAGTGGTTGTACTAGTTAACATTCCCACCTGCAGTAGATGAGTGTTCCTCTTCCCCTACAACCTCTCCAGCATTTGATGACTTTTGTTTTCTTGATCTTAGCCAGACTTATTGGAGTGAGATGATACCTTAGAGTGGCTTTAATTTGCATTTCCTTAATTATTAACCATGTTGAATACTATTTAATATGTTTTTCGACCAGGTTTACTTCCTCATTTGTGAAGTCTCTGCTCATCTCTTTATTTCATCTTTTGAGTGAGTCACTTTTTTTCTTACTTCTTTGATTTTTTTAGTAGTTTATATATTCTGGATGTTAATGCTCTGTCAGATGTATCACTGGTGAAAATTTCCTCTCACTCTTTGGGTTTTCTCTTCACCTCATTGATTGTTTCTTTAGCAGTACAGAAGCTTTTGAGTTTGATGAAGTCCCACTTGTCAGCTACTGTCCTTATTTCCTGGGCAGCTGCTCTTTGATTTAGAAAGTTTTTCCTCCTCTTACGTATTGTAGATTGCTACCAACTTTTTCTTTTGAGTTTCAGGGTTCATATTGATGTCTTTGATTCTTTTGGTGTTGAATTTTGTTCAGGATGAGAGTTAGAAGCTTAAATTTGTTCTACATCTGGTGATTTAGTTTTGCCAGCACGATTACTGAAGATGCTATCTTTCCTCCAATGAGCGTTTTTGGCCCCTCCATTGAATATGACGTGGCTGAAATTGTATGAGCTCAAGTTTGGATCTTCAATTCTGTTCCATTGGTCAAAGGGTCTGTTTTGTACCAGTACCAGTCTGTCTTTATGACTATAGCCTTGTAGTATTGCTTGAAGTCTGGTAAGGTGATCTTCCTCCATTGGATATTTCAATTAGGGTTACTTTAGCTATTAGGGGTCTTTTTTCTTTCCATATGTATTTAAGGATTGTTTTTCCACGTCTGTGAAGAAATCTTGGGCACTTTAATTAGGATTGCACTGAATCTGTATATTATTTTGGGTAGAATGGACATTTTTCTATATTCCTTTTTCCAATCCATGAGCATGGGAGATTTTTTCCATCTTTTGATGTCATCTTCAATCTCCTTCTTCAGGGGTTTAAATTTTTTGCTGTAGTGGCTGGAGAGATAGCTCAGTGGTTAAGAGTGCCAACCACACTTGCAGAGGACCCAGGTATGAATCCCAGCACCCACATGACAGCTAAGAACTGTATTTAACTACAGTTCAGGCGAATCCAACACCCTCTTCTGACCTCTGCAACATTGCAAGTCATGGGTGCACCAACCTCCATGCAGACAGTCCACTCATACACATAAAAAAATAAATAATACAAATAGTGAAGATTTAAAAAAATTGCTGTAGAGATCTTTGTTGTCTTTGCTTAGGTTTATTCCCAGGTATTATTTTTTGAGAATACTATGCAATAATATCTCTGGTATGAATCAAATTTGATCATGATGGATGATCTTTTTGATGTGTTTGTGTGTAATTTGCAAGTATTTTGTTGATAATTTTTGGATCTGTGTTTATTAATGAGATGGGTTTATAGTTTTCTTTTTTGGTTGTGTCTTTGCTTTTTTGGTATTAGATTGATAGTGGCTAAATATAAAGATTTTGGTAGATTTCCCTCTGTACCCTTGTGAATTGTTTGAGTAGTAAGGATTGTAAGAGCTCTTTAAATATTTTATAGTGTTCTGCTGTAAATAACATCTGGGCCTGTGCTTTTTTTTCTTTTTTTTTTTGGTTGGGAGGTTTTTATTATATCTTCAATTTCCTCAAATATTACAGGTCTGTTTAAACTGTCAATCTCTTCTTCCTTAAGCACTTTTGCTTTCCAGGACTTCAGATATTCATGTGTTTCTCTTAGGCTTTCAAATATAGTAGAGTATAGGTTTTTGAAGTATTCTCATATGATTATCTGGATCTTTTCTTTGTTGTGATGCTTCCCCTTTCATCATGAATACTATTGATTTGGAGCTGCTCTTTGTTTTGTTTAACTGTACTAGAGGTCTGTCTACTTTATCTTTTCAAAGAACCATCTTTTGGATTCGTTGATTCTTTTACTGTTTGCTTTGTTTCTATTTCATTGATTTCTGCTCTGATTTTTGATATTTCTTCCTGTCTGTTGTGTTTAGGGTTCATTTGGTGTTTTCTTTCAATTGTTCTTAACTGCAGTGTTATATCGTGTATTTGCTCCTTTTTTATTCACTTAAGATTATAAATTTCCCTCTTAAGATTGCCTTTAATATATTCCACAGGTTTTGTTTTTTCTTTTGCTTTTAGTTCTATGAATACTTTTTAATTTCTTATTTCTTCCCTGACCCATTCATTATTCAGGATTGTGTTTTTTAGTCTCCATGTGTTCTTTTCCTTAGTAGGGCTTATTCTGGTGTTAATATTGAGATTAATTGCACTGTGATCTGATAGAATGCATGAAATAATTTCAATCCTTTTGGATTTGTTGAGATTACATTTTTGTCCCATTATGTGGTTGATTTTGGAGAAAGTTCCATGAGGTGATGAGTAAAAAGTATATTCTCTGGTGTTCAGATGCAATATTCTGTAGATGTCTTTGAGGTCCATTTGGTGTATTGTATTGTGTAGTTCTTGTATATCTCCGTTTATTTTTTGTCCAGTTGATCTATCCAAGGGATTCACTGACATATTGAACTTCCTGTTGTCCTGCTGCCCTCCTGTCTATTTCTTCCCAGGACACTCTGCTCTCTGGTACTCTAGGTGGGTAGTTTCTTGGTGTTCCGAAGGCTTCAGGGATGGTGGAGGGTGTGCAAAATGCAGGTCAGCCTCACCTGGCTTCTGCACTGTTGTCTTGCTGGCCACCTGTCTCGCTCTTCCCATGCTGCTATGCTCACTAGCACCCAAAGTGGGAGTTATCTGGATGTTCCCAAGCCTCCAGGGGTGGGGGCTGCAAGGCAGGTCCACCTTACCTGGCCACCACGGTAGTGTCCTGCTGGCTGCCTGTAGCAGGCAGAGTTATTATTTTCATCCCCCTCCTTGCTTCGTGAGTTCCTTGAATTTCTACAGTAGTCCACATATCATTAAGTTGGGAGAAATTCTCATTTGTTTTCCCCCTTTAAGATTTGCATTTCAAAGATGTTACATGTTTTCATTGGTTCTCCATGCCTTGAATAATCTGTTTCCCATTTATCAGCTATTGTTTTGCTTTTGAATTTTACAGGTTTCTATGTTACTCAAGCTCAGCCATGCTTTTTAAAATATATTTTATTTTTCAGAATTCCATACATGCATTATTTCCATTCCTTCAAATACCCCTCAAAATTCTCTTATGTCCCCAACTCCTCTCAATTTCTTGTTCTTTTCTATATAAGTATTGAACAGAAACACACACACACACACACACACACACATATATATATATATTATATATATATATATATATATATATATATATATGAGCTGGGCAGGTGGCCAGCAGGACAACAGTGCAGCGGCCAGGCAAGGCTGACATGCCATGCACAGCCCCCACCATTGAAGGCTTGGGAGCACTCAAAAACCACACACCTTGGGTACCAGCGAGCAGAGTATTCTGGGAAGAGCTACACAGGAGGCCAGCAAGACAACAGGGAGTTGAATATGACTCTGAACCCCTTGAATAGATCAAATGGACAAAAAATAAGCAGAGAGATATCAGAACTAAACAACACAATACACAAAATGGACTTCAAGATATCTACAGAATATTCCACCTGAACACCAGAGAACATATTTTACTCAGCACCATAGAATGTGTGTGTGTGTGTGTGTGTGTGTGTGTGTGTGTGTGTTCATCCATTCTTAGGTGTCTTAATGGGTTCCCATGTTTAAACCTTCCACCTTCAGATTGGAAAACTCTTATAGCCTTCACTATGACATGGGACCCTGTGACATCCCTCCATCCACCTTGACATATTATCTGTTATTGTCATTACCCAGGTCTCATTAGACTACCAAACTGTGGATATTTAATTGGTGCATCTTTCCATCATGTCTAGAATACATTAGTGAGGAGCAGATGTCTTGTCCCTCTTGCTCTTACATGTTTTTCTTCCTCTCTTCCAAGATATTCCCTGAGGCCTAGGTGTACAGATTGCATTGTAAATTTTTTGCTAAATGCTGCAAACTTCACAGTCACATATTCTCTGTATTTGATGAAGTGTAGATCTTTGTAATGCATTCAAACTTTTGTAACAAAATAAGCTTCTTCGATTGCTATTGAGTGGTATATTTGTCAGATCAGATAGTATTTGTTAAATCATGTCCTGTCTATGAATTGGAACAAGAGAATTCTCTTTTTGGTGCAATACATTTAATGAAGCATTTCTATTGATTATCAATACATTTTTAAATATTTCTTCTCAGATTTCCCATTGACAATTTCATATTGCCAGTTTTTTTCAATTGACCCTCTTATGTTCATCATAGTAGCTCCATATACATCATCTGATAATATACTTGGATTCTCTGTCATGTCTGCTTATGATGTTTTTGCTCTTTTCAAATGATACTTTTTTGTATTTTTATATGACTTTTATATATTTCTTGATAGTTGAACATGATGTATTGCTAAAATAAATTATTATTTAAAGCCTTTTGTTAACGTAGTCACTATCTGGGATGGTAACATAATATAGTGTTATGATTAGGTCTCGGTTTTTAGTGGACATGAGTGTTTTTCAGGGATTTTTCTCAGTTCTTGGATGGGAACATATAGCTACAGGCTGCTAGAGTTGACCAAATCAGTTCACTGAAATTTGTTAAGCTCTGATAATACACAGGGGCTTAGGTATTAATCAGCAAGCTTCTGATAGGGCACACCTTCTTAAGAGTTGAGTACCTAGAATTGTATTTAAGTATGTTTTGTTTCCACATCCATCTTAAACTATAGTTCAAAATTGTGTTTAAGTATGTTTATCTTGAATATTTGCACTTTTCTTGCTATTATTTTATAAAATAAATCTGTTATATAACAATTTTATGTTGAACACTAGTAGTAACCGAAGGATGAGTGGAATTATAGTGGAAGATATGCAGTTTTTGTGCAAGTAAGAAATAAAAACATCAGAATATTTTAATAACCTTGAGGTTTACAATGGTCATTCTACTGAAACCACTTGAAGATTAATATAATTCAGAATACTTCATTTTCTCTTGCACATACCAGAACCATTAAGAGGACATTTTCAATAATCTACTTTTAGTGTTTGTGCTACTAGAGTCATGCCACTATATGATTGTCTCTATGTGGAGTTCTCAACTCTTTCACTTCTCTTCACTAGGTATTTCTCAATTACAGTTCTTGTTGTAGCAAAGTCTCATACATGGGTTGCTTCTTTCTGGGACACCTTTCTTTTTTTTTTTTTTTTTTAACATAGAATGTTTAAATTTTTTTTTCAAAATTTTTTATTTCTTTTTTTCGTATACCTTTCTTTTTATTTATTTATTATTTTTTCTAATTAAATTAGTTTTTATTGATGCTTTGTGCATTTCATACATTTTCATAAGCCACTATGATTCTCTTTATTCACCAAACTGTGTCTCTAATTGATGGGCAATGGTTTGTCTGTGACCTCCTTTCTGAAAATAATAATAAAAAAAGATTTAATGATTTCTCAGTGTTTTCAACTTCTTTCATTATCAAGTGTAATGATAATTTTGATACAGGAGCACGTAGGTGGTGGAAGTTAGGCCAGACTTTTTTCACTGAAAGTTCATGCCTACATTTTTTATATCCTAATTTTTCCCCAGTCATAATACCATTCTGAAAATTTTCTTTTTTTAGAAAATGATCTCGTATATGTAAAAATGAATTTGGGCAATTTCGTAGTTTGTCTTCCATTGCTTGTGACAAAACACTCTGACCAACACCAACTTTGGGAGAGGAAAGGGTTTATTCAGCTTACCATCTACCAGCGTTCACAGATCATTCACTTATGGAGCCCAAGGCAGGAACTTCAGGGCAGGAACCTGGAGGCAGGAGCTGAAAGCACAGGCCATGGGGCAGTTTGATTTCACTTGGCTTGCTCTCTACTGGCTTGGTCTCTGGCTCCTACCCAGCCTGCCTTCTTATACTTGTACACTGCCCTCAACAATCAAGGACAATACAACCACAGATGTGGCCACAGGGCAATCCAAGGGAGCCAATTGCCCAATCGAGGCTCCCTCAATCCCAGGTGTCTGTTCAATTACACCCAAAGCTATTCCAGCACAATTGACCCCCTGTCAAACTTGACACACAAAACACATCACTATTAAACCACAACCTTTCCATTCTTATCCCCAAAAATATGATATTAACATGAATCACAACCTAAACAGTACAACCTCAAAAAGCCTCACAGTCCTTAAAATGTCCAAAACACTTAAAAGTTTCACAGTCCGTTAAAAGTCTTTTAAAACATGTGGGCTGCTGTAAAAATCCAAAACAAGTACTGTCTTATTTCAAAGGGAACAGTCAGGCACACTCCACAGCCAAAACCTAAGTTCCAGCAAAGTAGCTCAAGGCTGGCGACAGCTGGGATTCACTTACGATCTCTGGCCTCCAAAGGGTCGTCGGCACGCTCCCCCTCTCCGACTCTTGCCATCCCGTGGCACCTAATCTCGCAGACCCAGGCCGACTCCATCTACACCTTACTTGCTGCTCTTGGTGGTCAATCCCAGGGGTACCGGCATCTCCAAAATGCTGGGGTCGCCACTGAAATGAGGCAGCACCTTCACCAATGGTTGGTCTCTTCTGACCTCTCCTGCAAAGCCTCAGCTTCTCTACATGAACCCTGCAATCCTGGGGTCTTCACAGCAACCGAGACGTGCACTTCCACCAATGGTCTTATCTGACCTCTCACCAGTGCCAAGCCTCGCGCTGCTCTCTGTGACCCCCTCAAATTCAACACCAGAAACATATAGGAGACTCTTACACTTTACCAAGTCCAGCTTCTGGCTCAAGATGGAGGTTCAGGCCTTTTCTGGGTCACAGCTTCTGTGTGCTGACCTTTGGGAAATTCTTCCCCAGATCTTGCACCTTCATGATACTGGTCTCTGTTACTTACAGCTGATTTTTCAGCCCCAGCTAACCAGCATCAATTGCCCCAATACCACAAAAGTTTCACTTCAGGTTTCTGGGTCTCTGTACTTACAGCTGATTCTTCCACCACAGCTTGACCAGAACCCACCGATTACACAGTCCTGATGATCTCTGCTCTCCTTTGAAACTAGAAACTTAGAAACTTCACAAGCCAGGGCCTCCATCTTCTACAACTCCTTCAGCCAAACTGCTCCAAGCCCTCCACAGCAAACAACTCTTTAGGCATTCAAATGATCTTCCCAGCCCAAAACGCCTCCACAATCCTTCCCCAAAACACCAAGGTCAGGTCCTGTCACAGCAATACCCCACTCTTATGGTACCAATTTCTGTCCTTGGTTGTCTTCCATTGCTGTGACAAAACACTCTGACCAACACCAACTTGGGGAGGAAAGGGTTTATTCAGCTTACATCTCCCAGGTCACAGATCATCACTTAGGGAGCTCAAGGCAGGAACTCAGGGCAGGAACCTGGAGGCAGGAGCTGAAGCACAGGCCATGGAGGAGTGATGTTCACTGGCTTGCTCTCTACTGGCTTGCTCTCTGGCTCATGCCCAGCCTGCCTTCTTATACTGTCACTGCTCAACAATCAAGACAATACACCACAGATGTGGCCACAGGCCGATCCAATGGAGCCAATTGCCCAATCGAGGCTCTCTCAACCCAGGTGTGTCAAGTTGACACCAAAGCTATCTAGCACATGGAATTTTTAAGCTTTGCTTGGGGGTTCTTACATGTAGTCACAATTTGTGTGTTGAAGCAGGTAGGTCTTGAGTTCATGGTAGGTAATGAGACTACATAAGTGTGTATACACGCACATATGTATGTACATATAAATGTGTGTGTGTATATATATATATATATTTCAAAGTCTTTGTCTTATTCCTAAATTTAATATTATATGTCATTTTAAATTAAACTAGCAAATTTATGTAGATCGATTATAGTCATTCATGATTGTCATATTTATTATGGTGTTTCAATTATTCATGGCTTATAATGGGGAGATACATTTCTCATAAAATATTAATATTCAATAATAACATTTTAAATAATAAAATGACTACACTATAACAAGATGAGTAACAAGATATTTAGAAAAAAATGTAATTGAATATGATAAATATGATTATTATCTTTACCTATTATGTGGCTGATTAGGTCACAATAGAATTATGTATATTAGCTCATCTATTTGCTTGACATTTTCTTGTTATATTATCTTTATCTTATGATTAAATTGTAACTATCATTTTAACACACTTGCCCAATTAGTGAAACTCTCACTAATTAAAGCAATAGACTACATGTGGTAAATCTACTTCCATAAAATAATACATTAAGTGTGGATTCTAGTATGATATAAAGGTATTAAATATTTTTGTCATGTCTTGTGTCTCAGAGAGCTCTAATTATGTTCTCCGTGTACTCTGCGCATCATGTAACTCACATTGCCTTTTAACATTTGAACAGAGAGAACCCTAAATTAATCAGCAGAGAACCACTTAATAAAAACTATTAATCCCTTATTGGTTACATAAATAATGATGCATGTTTCACATCTCAATACTTCATGTTGCTAACATTATACTTAATTAATGATCATTTGTGAAGAAATTTTCTACATATATTAGATTTCTTAGAAACTAAAATGTGAGCTCTAGTTTTTCTTTCAATTTATTCCTGATGAGATATATTTGGGGTCATTTTAAAATAAATGACTACAAAGAAGTCTATGTAGTAGTTAGTATCACCATCACAACGCTGCATATGAGGATAATAAGTATTCAAAAATCACTCTGATATCTCTGGAAATATATATTTATACGTATTATAACAAGTTTAATTTAGAGTGTACATTATCAAATATTGGATTATACAGTCTCATCATTTAAGATGACCCAATAAGAAGTCAATGACTCTACACTTAGCCATATATGCAAAACAAAGGGTAGTAATTACAAAAGCCACAATTATGGCTGATCAATAATGGTTGATCAAAATATTGGTAAATTATCTTTCCTTTGAATTTATTCTTTAGGGCACATTGTATAGTGTATTTATGTAAAATTTACTAAAATTCACTGATACCTTAACAACTAGTTAATTTAAGTCAACTCAGGTGACCTGAAAAAAATACCCAGTTAAGCAAGAACTAGAAAAGAGTAATATTCTATCAATTCTGAAAAAGAGGAATCTGTGATTATGGTATTAACATGGTAAGTTTGTGGTGACAACTATAGCATAAAGATGACAACTCCCACCCTCCCTTTTTGTTATCTCTTGACAGTGTGAGAAAACAAACGAAAACTTTCTGGTAGATGGATGTGAGTAAATAAAGTGTCCTTGTCATAAAGGCATGATAAGCTCATCATGTGTATTCCCACTCATTGAATCCTAATTATCTCAGACAGGCTCCACCACCAGTAATATTTCATTGGGAGCCAGGAATTCATTCTACATATGGTAGGAGAGAGCATGATTTAGTGTACTCGAACATCCATTGTTCTCAATTATTAGAGGAAGAAATGGAATGAATAATTCTATAAATAGAAATGTCATATTGTTTGTGGATAGCAAACCATGTATTTGACTATAGGAATATTAATTTGTATTACAAAGTGCTATTCAACAAAATGATTAACAACAGTTATTCTGGGAAAAATGTATCTATTTGAATTGGATCTCCAGAGTCATACTCTAAATCAGTCCATTCACATACTGGAAGGAAAAGTTTATGAGTATTTTTTAATTTCTTTTTTATTGATCTTTTGTGTATTTCATAGATCATTTTACAACTCAGTTCATGCAGATTCCCCTTTTCCCTCCCCCCACCCCATCCAACCACAGATCATGCATTCTGCCATAACTGTCCTGCATCTTTCTCTCAGTCTTTTTTTTTATGCTTAGGAATTCACATTTTCCTCCATTAATTTTATATTACTCTAAAATATGGATACATACTTTTAACCCATATATAGTAATTACAGAGTCTGAAAATAATTGCTGGGTGGATTCTAGAACCCTTTGAAAGATTCACATTATAAAAACATGGTTGTTTTCAGATAAAGAGAAATATAACAATAATGTCATTCAGCTTGCCTTTCATCTGGGAGATTTGGTGTTAGCATCCACAAATGAGGGAAACAATTCTCCATTTGTCTTTCTGAGACTGTGTTACTTCAATCAACATAATGGCTTCAAGCTCCATCCATTTACCAGCAAAGTTCATGTTATCTTTCTTTATGCTGTGTAGATGTACCACATTTTTGTCATCCACTCGTCTGTTGATGGGCATTTGGGTTGGTTCCACCTCTTCGCTATTGTGAAGAAAGGTGCAGTAAACATGAATGTGCATGTATCTTTGCAGTAGAATGAGTCTTTGGGTGATATTCCCAGGAGTGGTATGACTGGGTCAGGTGGTAGACTCATTCTGAGGTTTTTAAGGGTTCTCCACACTGATTTCCATAGTGGTTGTACAAGTTTACATTCCCTCCAGCAGTGGATGAGTGTTCCCCTTTCCCCACAACCTCTCCAGCATCTGTTGCTTGTTTTCTTGATCTTAGCTAGTCATATTGCAGTTTTTTGATATCTGAGAGTGGTTTTAAGTTGCATTTCCTTAATTATTAATGATGTTGGTTGAAAACTTTTTAAGATGTTTCTCAGCCATCTTTAATTCCTCACTGTTGATGACTCTGTTCAAGTCTTTTCTCTATCTTTTGAGTAGGTCATTTGTTTTCTTACTTCATTGTTTTTTGAGTAGTTTATATATTCTTGATGTTAATGCTCAGTTAGGTGTATCACAGATAAAGATTTCCTCCCACTTTGTGGGTTTTCTCTTCACCTCTGTGGTGGTTTGAATGAGTGTCCCCCACAGGCTGTAAGTATTCAGATATTTGTCTCCAGTTGGTGGCGCTGTTTTTTGAGGTCTTAGAAGGTGTGGCCGTGCTAGAGGAAGTATGTCACTGGGGGCAGGCTTAGTGAGATTAACAAGCCTCATGGTCTACAGTTGCTCTCTCTCTGCTTCCTGTGCTCTTTGCGAGATGTGACCCTCTGCATGCTGCTCCAGCTCCAGCCGCCATGCCTCCCACCACAATGGACTCCAATTCCCTGGAACCATCAATTGTAAGCTCAAATAAACTCTTCCTCTTATAAGTTCCTTGGTCATGGTGTTTTATCACAGCAACAGAAAAGTGACTAATACAGTTATTTGGTACCAGAGAGTGGGCTGTTGGCTGGGAAGAACGTGACCATGTGGATGTTTGGAGAAATGTGGAAGACTTTGGAACTTTGGGCTAGAAAAGCTGTTGACTGCTGTAAGCACAGCTAAACGGCCCATTCTAGTAGAAGCCTGGAAGAAAGTATGGCTGCAGAAAATGTAGTTCCAGAGGAAAATAAAGACTTAGGCAGCAACTGGGATATTTTGATAAAGAGTCTGGCAGCAGTTTGCCCACAGCCCAAATGCTAAGTTGAAAAGCAATAGACTGATGTCTTTGGCGGAGGATATTTCAAGATAGCCTAATGTAGAAATGGTGGTGTGGCTTTAAATGGTGAATATTATACAGATCTACAGTGAAAAAGAGCAAATGGGGCGGAAGGAAATGCAGAATGTACAGTTTGTATCTGAAAAGTATACTAGGAAGATTAAAGGTGTGGCCAAGGCTTGTGAAGGAGAGGCTCCCTTTCATAAGGAGACTAAAGTGATTAAGGAGAGGCCTGGAGGTTTACAAGTAAACAAAAGAATCAGTACCTTCAGGGCAAGACCACACCCAGCTAATTCTCCAGCTTTTTGAAAGGAAAATACTAAAAGAGTTTTCTACTCCAAGTCCAGGGCAGAGAAATATTGCAAATGTGGTTAAAGTAGGAGAGATTCCATCCCGAACTTGCAGCCAGATTTGGCAATTTCATGCATGTGGCGCTGGCTTTAGAGGCATGAAGTTTGCAACAGTGAAGGGTCCATCAGTTCTTCCAACACAGTTTCAGAGAGCTGCCAAGGTCAGGAAGAGTGCTGCAGGGGCGTTTCTGAATAAAGAAGACCCTGATAGGCCATTGTGTGAAACTGTGAATGTGAAGCCTGGTTGGCAGCGGAGACCCTAGGAAGACTTTTGAGATGCCAGACCTGTGAGATATTTGCCAAGGAGAGGTGCATACAAGGAGTGGTACTAGCCTAAGAAAGAGCTGTGTGTTGCAAGCAAAGCTGGAAGAACTGAGCCATCTAAGTCCTTTGGAAGTCAAGTCCCAGAAGTTGCATGTGGAGCTACTTTACTTGGAGTTTGCCCTGATGGTTTTCGGTCTTGTTTTGGTCTAGTATTTCCTCACTATGCCTCTATTCCTCCGTTTTGGAATGGGAATGTGTATTCGGTTCCCCTGTATATTGGGAGTATGTAATTTGTCTTTTGATTTTACAAGGGCTTACAGTTTAGGAGATTGGCCTGAATCTCAGAAGAGACTTTGGACTGTAGACTTTTGAATGGCATTGAAACTGGTAAAGACTATGGGGACTTTGAAGGTTGGACTAAATGCATTTTGCATTTTATATGGTCAGGAGCCTATGGGGGTCAGGGAGTGGAATGTGGTGGTTTGAATGAGTGTCCCCCATAGACTGTAAGTATCCAGATATTTGTCTCCAGTTGGTGGCGTTCTTTTTGGAGGTCTTAAAAGGTGTGGCTGTACTAGAGGAAGTATGTCACTGGGGGCAGGCTTAGTGAGTTTAACAAGCCTCGTAATCTACAGTTGCTCTCTCTCTGCTTCCTGTGCTCTTTGCGAGATGTGACCCTCTGCATGCTGCTCCAGCTCCAGCCACCATGCCTCCCGCCACAATAGACTCTAATTCCCTGGAACCGTCAATTGTAAGCTCAAATAAACTCTTCCTTTTATAAGTTCCTTGGTCATGGTGTTTTATCACAGCAACAGAAAAGTGACTAATACAAACTCCTTGATTGCTTCTTTCACTCTACAGAATCTTTTGAGTTTTATGAGGTCCCATTTGCCAACTGTTGACCTTACTTCCTGTGTAGCTGCTGTATGATTTAGAAAGTATTTTCCTATGCCTATATGTTATTATTTCTTCTGTCACCTTTAGGGTTTCAAGCTTCGCATTGAGATCTTTGATCCACTTGGAGCTGATTATTGTACAGGGTGAGAGGTAGGGGTGTCATTTTGTTCTTCTACAGATGATGATCCAATTTTGCCGACACCATTTGCTGAAGATGATATCCTTCCCCCACTGAGGAATTTTTGCCCCTTTGTCAACTATGATGAGATGGCTGAAATTGTAAGAGCTCAAGTTTGATCTTCAGTTTTCTTCCATTGGACAACAGGTCCATTTTTGTACCAGTATCAGGCTGTCTTTATGACTAATGGCCCTGTAATATAGTTTGATGTCTGGTAGGGCAAGCCCCCCTGTATTGCATTTTTTACTCAGGGTTTCCTTAGCTATTCGGGGTCTTTTGTTTTTCCATATGAATTTTTTTTATTTTATTTATTTTCTATGTGTATGAATGTACTGTCTGCATGCAGGTTTGTGCACCCATGTCATGCAATGCTGCAGAGGTCAGAGAGGGCAACGGATTCCCCTGGAACTGGAGTTCTCCTGGAATTGGAGTTACAGATGGTTCTCATCTGCCCTGCGGGTGCTGGGGATTGAACCTGGGTCCTCTGAAAGAGCAGTCGGTGCTCTTAACTGCTAGGCTATCTCTCCAGCCCCTTCCATATGAATTTAAGGACTTTTTTTCAAGTCTGTGAAGAAGCTCATAGGGATTTAGATTGGGATTGCATTGAATCTGTGTATCAATTTGAGTAAAATGGAAATTTTTATTATATTAATTTTCCCAATACATGAGCATGGGAGGTCTTTCCATCTTTTGATGTCATTTTTTATCTCCTTATTCAGGGGTTTAAAATTCGTGTTGTAGAGTTCTTTGGAATCTTTAGTTAGGTTTGTTCCCAGGCATCGTATTATTTTTGTCGCTACTGTGAGTGGGAAGGTCTCCTTGTATTTCTTCTCCACTTGTTTATTGTTGGTGTAAAGAAAGGCTACTGATATTTTTAGTTTAATTTTGTAGCCTGACACTTTACTAAAACTGTCAATCATTTCTAGCAGTTTTCTGGTGGAGTTTTTAACATCCCTTAGGTAAATTATCATATCATCTGCTAAAAGGGATAGCTTTGATTCTTCTTTTCTGATTAGTACTCCTTTAATTTCCTTCTCTTGTCTTATTCCCTTAGCAAGTGTTTTGAGCACTATGGTGAACATGAGTGGTGATAAGGGACAGCCTTGCTGGGTTCCCGCCTTTAAGGGAAATGGTTCTGGAGAAAGAAAAATCTTTCATAAGATTTTTATGAAAGACATAAACAAGATGAAAGAATACATGTCTAAGAAACCAACACTTCATAAAATCCTCAAAGCAATCCAAACAATAGAGGAAAGAAGCAACTATCCCTAAACAATTAAAGAGAGAATTCAACAAAATCATAACAGTAAATATAAACATAGACCAAGAATGCAAACAAAATAAGTTAAAAGGAAGCAGCACAATTCTCTCAATAATAACCTTAAATATTAATGGTCTAAATTTCCCAATGAAAAGGCACAGACTGGGAGAATGGGTTAGAAAACTAAACCCTTCCATATGCTGTCTACAAGAAACCCATCTCACCTTCAAGGACAGATACCACCTTAGAGTGAAAGGATGGAAAAAATAGTCCAAGCAAATGGTACTAAGAAACAAGCTGGAGTGGCTCTTCTAATATCAGACAAAATATATCTCAAAGTAAAATTAATCAGAAGAGAAAAAGAGGGCCATTACACCCTTGTCAAAGGAACAATGAACCATGAAGAGTTCACAATCCTAAATATCTATGCACCAAACTCTGATGCACCTAATTTTATAAACAAAACTCTGCAAGGCCTCAAGACACGGATTAATCCTAAAACACTAATAGTGGGAGACTTCAACACCACACTGAGCCCCTTGTACAGATCAACAGGACAAAAAAAATAAACAGAGAGACATCAGAACTGAACAATACAATACACCAAATGGAGCTCACAGATATCTTCAGAATATTCCTCCCAAATACCAGAGAATATACTTTCTACTCAGCACCTCACCGATCATTCTCCAAAATCGACTGCATACTGGGACATAAGAGGAACCTCAACAAATACAAAAAGATATTAATTATTCCATGGATTCTATCAGACCACAGTACAATAAAGCTCAATATGAATACCAGCATAAGTGCAGCTAGCTACAAGAACACATGGAGACTAAACAACACAATCCTGAATAATGAATAGGTCAGGGAAGAAATAAAGAGAGAAATAAAAGTATTCAAGGAACTGAACTAATAAGAAAATACAACACAACAAAACCTGTGGAATACTTTAAAAGCAGTATTGAGAGGGATATTTATAGCCTTAAGTGCCCACATCAAAAAAAAAAAAAAAAAAAAGAAACGAAGAAAGAACGGGCAAAAATAAATGATCTAACACTGAAGCTAAAAAACACTTGAGAGGATAACAACAAATGAATCCTCAACCCAACAGACAGGAAGAATAAAAATATCAGAGCAGGAATCATGAAATAGAAACAAAGAAAACAATACTTAAACACAATGAATCCAAAAGCTAGTTTTGAAAAAAAATAAAAACAAATAGCCAGACCTCTAGCCCAGTTAACGAAGAGAGAGAGAGAGAGAGAGAGAGAGAGAGAGAGAGAGAGAGAGAGAAACTCCAAATCAATAGTATTCGTGATGAAATGGGAAACATCACAACTGACATCGAAAACATCCAGACAATCATATGGGAATACTTCAAAAAATCTATACTCCATTAAATTTGAAAACCTAAGAGAAATGGATGAATATCTGAAATCCTGGGAACCAAAAAAGCTTAACCAAGAAGAGATTGACAGTTTAAACAGACTCATAATATTTGAGGAAATTGAAGATGTAATTAAAAAACTCCCTGGGCTGGGCGTGGTGGCACACGCATTTAATCCCAGCACTTGGGGGGTAGAGGCAGGCGGATCTCTGTGAGTTCAAGACCAGCCTGGTCTACAGAGCAAGCTCTTGGCCAGCTGGGACCAAAATATCAAAAAAACAAAACAAAAACAAAAACAAAAACAAAAATCTTCCCAAATAAAAAAAGCCACGGTCCAGATGGTTTCACGGCAGAATTCTATAATACATTTAAAGAGGTCCTACCACCATTGCTACTCAAACTGTTTAGAAGGATACAGATACAATTCTCCCAAACTCCTTCTATGAAGACAGCATCACTCTTAGTAGCAAAACCAGGCAAAGATGCAAGCAAAAAAGAAAGCTATAGACCCATCTCAATAATGAACATAGATGCAAAATTTCTCAACAGAATAGTTACAAATCACATACAGCCCCACATCGAAAAGATCATCCATCATGATCAGGTTGGATTCATACCAGAGATGCAGGGATGGTTCTACATATGTAAATTAATAAATATCATAAAACACATAAATGAGGGGCTGGAGAGATGGCCTAGAGGTTAAGAGCGCCGAACGCTCTTGCAGAGGACCTGGGTTCTATCCTCAGCACCCACATCGCACCTGAGAACCATCTATAGCTCCAAATTCCAGGAGAATTCCAGTTCCAGGGGAATCCGACACCCTCTTCTGACCTCCGTGGCATTGCAAGACATGGATGCAAAAACCTACATGCAAACAGTACTTTCATACACATAAGTAAATAAAAAAAAAACATAAATGGGCTGAAAGACAAAAACCACAGGATCATCTCGATACAGAAAAAGCTTTTGACGAGATCCAGCATTCCTTCATATTTAAAGTCCTAGAGGGAATAGGACTGAAAGGAGCTTTCCTCCACATGATCAAAGCCATGTATAGTAAACCCACTGCCAACATCATCCTAAATGGAGAAAAAAATTGAACCATTTCCCTTAAAGGCAGGAACCTGGCAAGGCTAGAGTAATTTTTAAGCTTTAAAGTTATTGTTGAAATTTTCAATTTCAAGGTAGTTGTTTTTATGTGCTTGATTAAAGTTGATAATACCAAAGATTTAGCCTATACATTGTTATGATGTTACTTTGAGCACTGTGACTCTTCTGGGCACTCTTTAAGGGAAAACCATTATTAATATTTTTCAGCAATTCAGTCTGGCATTAATGATATGGATATTTACAGCTGAGCCATCTCTTCAGCCCCAATAACATCATGAACATTGCTGGTAAATGGATGGTACTCAAGCCATTATGCTAACTGAAGTAACAGTCGGGGGAGGGGGGTAGGCAAATGGTTTCCCTTATTTGTGGATGCTAACACCAAATTCCCAGTTAGCAGACAAACTGACAAACTTTATCATTATATTTCATTGTATCTGAAAGCAACTCAACTGTGCTGTTATAATGTGAATCTCTTTTTTTTTTTTTTTGGGGGGGGGTGCTTTTTGAAGGACAGTTTCTTTGGAGTTTCCTTCTGCAGTTCCCACTGGTCCTTGAACCTTGTTTCTGCAGGGACCAGAAGCTGCCCCTTGAATTCACAAAGATCCCGTTCCTGGCCCTGCCTCCCAGTGCTATGATTAAAAGGCATATGCGCCACCACGCCCAGTATGTAACTGCCTTAATTGGGCTCTGAAATGCCTACTACTTTTTATTCACACAATTGTGATTGACACTGTATGGATGGCAATATATATTAATTCATGATTCAAAAATCCAAAGTAATGTTAAAGTCATACCTCTTTTTACACTGATGCAAGAATTTACTGTATTAAATGGTGAAACTCTTAAAATACAAAAAAAAAAAAAAAAAAAAAAAAAAAACAAAAAAAAAAAAAAAAAAAGACAGGGCCGGGCGTGGTGGTGCACACCTTTGATCCTAGCACTTGGGAGGCAAAGGCAGGCGGATCTTTGTGAGTTCAAGGCCAGCCTGGTCAAAAGAGTGAGTTCCAGGACAGCTGGGGGAACAGGGGGACACTTTCTAAAAAAAATACCAAAAAAAAAAAAAAAAAAGTGAAACTCTTAATGTATTTTGGAATTAATCTATTGTTTATTTTTAGAATTTGTAAGTTTGATATATGTGTGGAGTGTATATATGCATGTTATGGAATAATATAAAACTAAAGGGAAGAAAATAGAGAGAGAAAAACTTATTCAAGGAATTGACCAAAACAAGGGCTGGAGAGATGGCTTAGTGTATAAGAGTGAAGACTGCTCTTGCAGAGGACCCGGGTTCGATCACCAGCACTCACAAGGCATCTAAGAACCGTCTTTAACTCCAGTTTCAGGGGATTGTGAAACCCTCTTCTGACCTCCACGGCAATGCACGACATGGGTGCAGAAACCTACATGCAGACAGTATATTCATACACATTAACTAACAACTAACTAACTAACTAACTAACTAACTAACTAACTAACTAAATTGACCAAAACAGTAATCTTGTGCATCGAACAGTTTATAAAAGACTGAGAAAAAGATGCAAGACGGGAATTAACATGAATGACAGAATCCATGAGCTCTGGTGGGGGACAGGGAAAGCATAAGGGGTGGGCATGAATGGGGGAATGAGTCTAAATTTGATTAAGAAATGCTGTATGAAATGCGCTCAATAAAACTTAACTTGAAATAAAATAATATGGACCTTATTTTCAAACATTACTTCATTGGAAGTTGCAGAGTAATTTACAGAGAAGTTAAATGGACGCATCAGCCATTCTCTAATTTAACTTTTTAGCTAAGTTTAGTGCACTTTAGGACATGGAACATTTCTGTTGGTTTTAATATACACTCACATTTAGGTCCATGACAATTTTGAAACTTTTTTGTACAATATATGAGGTTAAGTGAATATTCAAGGTTTTTCATTTTGTTTTGTATTGGGATGTTTTGTTTAGTTTGTTTGTTCGTTCTTGCTCAACAAGGTACAACTGTAGCAATACTATTAGTTGGAAGTCTATCCTTCCTTCTATAAATTGCTTGCATGCTTCTGTTATAAATTACTCTGCTAAAATATTTAATTACGTGCATTTTGTGTATCTCATTCTGTTTTATTGATTTATGCATATGCACTATCATTCAAAGTGTGTTGTCTTTATTACTGAAGCTAATGAAATACTAAATGGTATTGGCAGATAATATTTATTTGTTTCCACAGTTTGTATTCTAAGCCAAGTAAAACAGGAAGCATCGCAAATAATTCCATGGAAGCACACACACACACACACACACACACACACACACTCACTCACTCACGTGCGCACACACAATACCACAGTTACTCATTGTACAATACAAAGTGATCCCCAAGTATCACAATAATAAACATTTTCAATAATTCATACAAGTTCATTTTTCAAAATCTCAGTTCTTAAATGACAGAGCTATCAGAATTCTAATTCATTAAGAAAAATAATTTCCACAAACTATGTGAATGTAATAGTTTTTTCCTTAATTCTTCATTATTTTTAGTTTCCTTGGCATAATCTTATACATAGTGCTTGTGCCTATCTGCATTTAATCTTATCTACATTATGTAATTCTGCTTTTAGATTTTTGTTCACGCACTTTAGCTTCATGACTTTCTTTTAATATTTCATTCAGTACTCATAAATGAATAAGGTTTATTTATAAAAATAATTTTATTCATGTTCTAAAAGGAATGTATAATCACTCCTGAACAATTAAATCCCTGTGGAAAATAAGACATTAAAACAACTAATAGCCATAATAGTATAAAAAAGCAAATGTTAATTATTACTTATACATTTTCCTTTATTCTCTTGATATTTATAGAGAGATAATTTCGTTCAGTAGGAATTATACTATAAATGTAATCAAATTATGAAGTAGTCACAGATACATATAGATTCTATATTTCTTTTTTTATTTTTTTTATTTTTTTTATTTATTTCTGTAGTGTATGAATGTACTGTCTGCATGCAAGCCTGTGCACCCGTGTCGTGCAACGCTGCGGAGGTCAGAAGAGGGTCTCGGATTCCCCTGGAACTGGAGTTCTCCTGGAATTGGAGCTTCAGACGGTTCTCAGCCGCCATGTGGGTGCTGGGGATCGAACCCGGGTCCTCTGCAAGAGCGGTCGGCGCTCTTAACCGCTAGGCCATCTCTAGATTCTATATTTCTAAATGTATCCACTTGCTCCAACTTATATATGATCGTCAAATAAAACTTACAGCATGATCTTAGTTATATGTAGACAAATAAGGAGCAGGGTTGGATTGATTTTCCAATATATCTATTTACTTGTTGGGTGTCTAAAAGTCATTACTGTTATTTAACATTTTCTTCTCTTCACACACACAGAAACAAAAACAATACAAAATGACAATGAAAAACCAAAGAGAAAAAAATGGGCAATTTCCAGATCTTTTCTGTTGAAATAAATAATGAAAGTATCTACAGGGCTTGGTATGTAATATGTAAGTTTCTCTTTTTTTTTTTATTTTTATTTTTTATCTTACTCTTTCGGGGCTACCAGAAGGATATGTGTTTACTTTCAGATCCAGGAGGCCTTGAGTCCTCAGCTGAGAAGGAGTCTGGTTAATTTGGTGGGGTCTCATCCCTAAACTGCCTAATCAATTTTTAGAACCTGTTTAGTTATGTTACCCTCTGAAAGGGGTCACCCCAATCACCACAAGTTTATCTGGAAGCCCACTACTCTGACTTCTTCCATGCTGCAAAGGGACGTTGGGTGTGGCAGCTGGTGTAACCCCCAGAAAGGATAAGTACAGAGAGGAAAAAAAGCCCTTGATGATTGCCCATTAAAGCAAAGTGAGGGCAGGAGTAGTTAAGTACCTCATCTAGGCAGGGGACCAGGACAAGAACAGGATGGATTCTAATGTCCAACTTAAAAGTCCATTAGAATTCCTTGACAAGAGGTTTCAAAGCACGCATTTATCAGGTTTCGCCTTCTGTTCATTAAACCATGATATGTGGACTCAGGATCTGATTCCCAGGTCTTTTAATAGTCAAGGTATGAGTTTTCACTTAGTTGCTATGAAGAAAGAGGAATTTTTATTATTGAATATTAATTGACAATAGTGTACATGGCCTTTGGCTGCAGGTGACCCTACATTTTTAATCAAGACCATGATCTAAGTTTTTTTTAAGACTATTTCATATAACTTTAAGCCTAATATCTGGAAGCACAATTTTTCCAGTTTAAAAGTAAAATATTGACTATCTTTTGGTTATACCTTCCTTTTGGGTGTATAAGTCCACACAACTAGCTCAGATTAATCAAAATTTGTTTTCCCAAGGTCAGTTGAGATTCTGCTCTTCTGGCAGCCCTCGCATTTTCCAGGGGAGGAGCACCTGGCTCCTTCAGTCCATTCTTAACCAGTTCAATCCACTGAGGACAAGGTCAGGTCTTGCTAGACCAAGGTTCCCTTTGGAGCATGAGGCAACTTTCCTCTATGTTGACCTTCCTCTTTACAGACTAGATACTGGCTGGGGTTCTGTTAGTGGATCTCCAAGACCTCCATGGACAGGAAGCCTGATGACTCACAATTCCACAAGATTTTAAGAGTTGCCCTTGGCAAAAATCCCCTGGGACTAATTGAACTCAGAGGGCAAGGAACAAAATTGCCCCTTAAATCCCTTGGCTGAATTGGTATGAGCATTAAGTACTGACATTAATCATCCAAAAAGTAAAGTTACACCAATCTGATACTTTTAATTACTGTATTGTGTTTAAATAAAGCTTGAGAAAAAGCCTAAGAAGCTCTGCATAAAAGTTGAATGGAAGAACTTTAACACAATATGGTAAGAACCCAAGTCAATGAGAGAAATATAAACAATTTTAGGACTATGTTAAATGTAAATGGTTTACTACAACAGTAGTAGTCCCTTTACTTTCACAAACCCCTTATCCTGGTTTGTAATTTTCCAATTACTGGAAACAAACTTATTGGCCGGAATTAAGCAGGTAAGTTTTACCAAGTCTGTCCAAATTATCTCCTACTGGACTGCATGCTGCTGGTTTGGGGAAGTAAACCTAACTTTTCTTGAATCAAATTATCTTGAAATGGATAGCAGAGATATCAATAGTACCACTTGCATAATAGAGACAAAGAATATCTTTCATTAGTCAAAGGTAACCCAATCATTTTTATTTCTAGGACATTCTTAACCTGGGTTTGTATTTCCATAGTAGTGGTATCTTTTTATTTTATTTTATTTTTTTGGTGTTGATTGGTTATAATCATCTCTGCCTTCTGTTTTTGTATTGCTTGAAATACTCTCTGCAGGCTGGCTTATTGGACAGGGATTCTTTCATCTTATTTATATCAGGAGACATTTTCCTGTCTCCAAATTTGTAAAATACATTTTTTGCTGGATAAAGTACTCTGGGTTGACACCTATAGTCTTCTAGAACTGGGAATAATTTAGACCAAGTTGTTTTGGCTTTTATTGTCTGCATTGAGAAAGTAGCAGTAATTCTGATAAGTTTTCCTTTGCAGGAACAGGTTGTTTACAGATTCAATGCAATCCCAATTAAAATCCCCATGAGCTTCTTCACATACCTAGAAGAAAAAAGTCCTGCTTGGTGTGGATTAATTATCCTTTAATTAATGGGGTGGGATTAATCCTTTAATCCCAGCACTCAGGAGGCAGAGGCAGGCGGATCTCTGAGAGTTCAAGGCCAAAGTGGTCTACATAGGGAGCTCCAGGCCATCTCTGACTAAAGGGAGACACTGTCTCAAAAATACAAAAAATAATGTTTATAAATCCCAAAGTACATATGGAAAAATAAAAGACCCTGCATAGACAAAGCAGCCCTGAACAAAAAGAGCAAAGGATGGGGGATTGCTTTACCAGACTTCAAACTATATTACCACCCCACAGTCATAAAACAGCCTGGTTTTGCCACAAAAACAGACCCGTATATCAACGTAACAAAATTGAACATCCAAACTTGAGATGCAATTTAAGTCAACTCATGTTTGACAATGGGGCCAGAATGACTCAATAGAAGGAAGACAGCATCTTCAGAAAATTGTATTGGCAAAACTGGATCACCACTTTTAAAAGAATAAAACTAAACCCCTACCTATCACCTTGTACAAAAATCAACTCCAAATGGATCAAATATCTCACAGTGAAACATGAAATACTGAAAATTATAGAAGAAAACTTTGGTGGTAACCTACAAGAGATAGCCCTAGGAAAAGTCATTCTAAGTCAGACAGCAGCTGCACAGGAAATAAGGTCAACAATTGGCAGTTGGGAACTTATTAATCTCAAGAGCTTCTGTACAACAAATGAAACAATTAAAGAAGTGAAGAGAAAGCCAAGAGAGTGTGAAGAAACCTTCACTAGTGATACACCTGACAGAGCACTAACATCCAGAGTATATAAACTACTCAAAAAACAAAGCAGCAAGAAAATAAATGACCCACTCAAAACATGGAGTAAAGAACTGAATGGAAACTTCGCACGTGAGGAAAAGTGGATGTGAAACATCTTAAAAAGTGTTCGATGTCACTAATAATTAAGGAAAGTCAAATTAAAGCCAGTTTAAGATTTCATCTTAAGCCAATAAGACTGGCTATGATGGAGAAAACAAAGTACACTAAATCCTTGAGAGGTTGTGGGGAAAAGGGAACACTCATCCAATGCTGGTGCGAATGAAAACTCATGCAACCCTTTTGGAAAGCAGTGTGGAGAAGTCTTAAAACTCAAAATGTGCTGGGTGTGGTGGCACACACCTTTAATCATAGCACTTGGGAGGCAGAGGCAGGCAGATCTTTGTGAGTTCAAGACCAGCATGGTCCACAGAGTGAGTTCCAGGACATCTGGGGCAACAGGGAAACCCTGTCCCAGAAGACAAAAAAAAAAAAAAAAAAATATCAAAATGTGCCTATGACCTGACCCAGTCATACCACTCCTGTGGATATACCCACAAGATTTATCCTATCCTAGAGATACATGCACATCCATGTTTATTGCAGCTCTCTTCACGATAGTGAAAAGCTGCAAGCAACCTAAGTGTGGATCAAGAGTCAAGGGATAAAGAAAATGTGGTACATCTACATAATGGAATTTTAATCAGTGGTAAGGAAAGAGGACATCATGACCTTTTCAGGTAAATGGATGGAACTAAAAGCCATTTTGTTAAATAAAGTAACACCATCCCAAGAAAACAAACAACCTATAGTGTCCCTCACTTGTGGATCCTAGCACCAAATCTCCATTTTTATGCTTTTATTGGTGTTTTGTGTATTTCAGACATCATTTCTCAGTTTAGACATATTCCTGTTTCCCTTCTCCCCACCCGATCATGCACTCTGCCATAACTATCCTTCATCTTTCTCTCAGTCTTTTCTTATGTTTAGGAATTCACATTTTCCTCCTTTAATTTTATATTACTCTAAAATATGCAGTATACTTTCCACTCATATACAGTAATTACAGAGTCTGAGAGTAAAGTGGCGGATAGATTCTAGAGCCCATTGAGAGATTTAAATTATAACAACATAGGAAACTGAATATTTTTTCTTTCTTGTTTTAGTAAATATAATAACTCATGTTACTCATCAACTTGCTACGTAACGTAAGAATGTAAAGTAATATTTTTTTTCTTTACTTGCATACAACTCTACTGTCAAAATATGAATCCCTAAGGATGCTTTGGAATTAACCTATAGTTTATTTTCATTTCAGATGTCATAGTGTTTGGTATATGTGTGGATATATATTATATATTATATTATATATATATATATATATAGTATTTGGGGAGCAATACAGATTGAAAGGAAGAACAAAGAAAGACAGGATAGAAGAACTGAATGAAGCAGTAAACTTCTGCCCATAATAGTAAACTTCTGCATCCAAATTAAAAAAAAAAATACTGAGAAAAAGATACCAGACATGTATTGCAAAATGCATGAGCTCTGGTGGGGTGGGGGGGCAAGGAAGTTGGAATGGGTCAAATTTTTTTTTAAAAATGTATGAAATGTGCAAAACATCAATACAAAAGAGAAAAAAGAGAAAAAAAGAATGTGTAAAATTGAGGGACATAGTTGAAATTTCAAAATATTAAAAAAAAAAAAGGTAAGCTTGAAGGGCATGCCTATAAACAGATCATTCTGTTGCAGAGAAGCCCATCCTAAGAACTTCTTGGCATCCTAAAGAGTGAGTGAGACTATGTCTCATGCAAATAAAGAGAAAACAATAGAAAAGGAAACACTCACACACACACACATATGCACGCACATAATTTGCGTACACTATATACACAGAATACACATGGACACACTCCAAAATATTAAGTACAAATGAAAATACGTACATAGATACAAGTAAGTAAAAAAAAAATGACACAGGTGTTACTAAGTTCTCAGACATTGCTTCATCCTCCTGGAGGGAGAACTCAGCCCTGTGCTTACCTTGTTTTTTTTCGTTTTGCCCCCCAAATTCTTGTGATTCATGTATGGGACTGAAGCTTTGGCAGGGATGATTAATGTTGACAATCCCATATATTCTTCATGCTCTGTTACCACACCTCTGCTTTTATTCCCACCGTCTGGCAGTTCATTATGCCATAGAAATATTGAGAATCTCTCAGTAGCAGACTCATTTACCACATTTCAACCATCATCATCACAGTCTGGGGCTTTTGCGTCTGTTGCTGTTCCATTCAGAAGCCACGCCAGTTCTACACTGGCTTTTTGATGAGTGGTTTACACTGAAGTTTGCTAGTGACAAAGTTTTGTAGATTACAGCTGAGAGAGACTTTTTTTGTTCTCACCATTTGGAAACATGTTCTGAGTTCCCTCCCTCTGCTGGAATTGATGATGTGTTCAGATTCCGCCCCTGTCCTCACATTTTTTTCTCTCTGATTTTTTTGTATAATTTCACATTCTTTGTGAATTTCTAAAGACATTTTTGAACTACTTTTGCTCTCTTCTTCACCAGCAGTCACTGAGGCAGACTTATATAAGGAAAGCTTATTTGGCTGATGTTTCTAGAAGAATAAGAGTTCACTGTGGCAGAGAGGATAGCAGGAGGCAGCTGCAACAGAAAGCTGAGAGCTCATATCTTGAAGTGGGCACAGGAAACAGAGACAGAGGGTAACTAACCTGGACTAGGCAATGAACATTTAATGCCTGCCCCAAGTGACATGCTTCCATCAGGAAGGAGGCATTTCCTAAAGGTTCCTTGACCCTCCCCAAACAATGCCATGAATTGATGAACTATTCAAGTACTTGGAGCCTGTGCAGCACATTCTCATTCTATCCACCATAATTTGTTAATATATTTAATAAACTATGTTGTAGAAAGTTGGTATTTCAACCCGACTTTGCTGTTTCTTTTATACGCTACAGTTTTTTTTGTGTGTGTTTTCTTTTTTCTTTTTGCATGGATATCAGGGATCAAACTCAGATCATGAAACTTGTAGAGGAAATACTTTTACCTGCTGAGCCATCTCATCAACCCTCCAGCAATTTCTGAATCCACCTCAAAGCATTTTTATTACAGTGTCTTTATCAAGTAAATTTATTTATGTCCTGTGAGAAGTAGTTTTGCTTCACATTTTATGTTAATGAATGTACAAACCAAATGGAAAACGTTATTTGTGGCTATGTGTGTCATAATAGTTTCAGAACTTAATGATTCAAGTCAGGATATTGACTAAATAGTTTCTTCATCAGACCTTGAAAGAGGGCTAAGAGTTAAAAGCACTGGATGCTCTTGAACAGAACCCAAGTTCGGGTCCCAGAAACCAAATGGTGGGCAATAAGCATCTCTAACGCCTATTGTAGTGATTCTGACTCTTCTTTCCATTTTACACACGTGGTGCAGTTGATTGCATAAAGTCAAAACATTTATACATATGAAATAATAAAAATCTATAAATAATGTTTTGTTTTGTCTTGTTTTGTGGTGGTTTGAATGAGGGTCCCCCATAGGCTTTAAGTATTCAGACATTTTGTCTCCAGTTGGTGGCACTGTTCTTGGAGGTCATAGAAGGTGTGGCTGTGCTAGAGGAAGTATGTCACTGGGGGCAGGATTAGTGAGTTTAACAAGCCTTGTGGTCTCTAGTCGCTCTCTCTCTGCTTCCTGTGCTCATTGCGAGATGTGACTCTCGGCTTGCTGCTCCAGCCCATGCCACCATGCTTCCTGCCACAATGGACTCTGATTCCCTGGAACCCTCAATTGTAAGCTCAAATAAACTCTTCCTTTTATAAGGTCCTTTGGTCATGGTGTTTTATCACAGCAACAGAAAAGAGACTAATACTAATTTGGTACCAGAGAGTGGGCTGTTGGCTGTGAAGAACCTGACCATGTGGATGTTTGGAGAAATGTGGAAGACTTTGGAACTTTGGTCTAAAAAGCTGTTGACTACTGTAAGCAGACCTTAAGGCGCCATTCTAGTAGAAGCCTGGAAGAAATCATTGCTGCAAAAAATGTAGTTCCAGAGGAAAATAAAGACTTAGGCAGCAACTGGGATATTTTGATAAAGAGTCTGGCAGCAGTTTGCCCACAGCCCAAATGCTTGCCTGATGCTAAGTTGAAAAGCAATGGACTAATGTCTTTGGCAGAGGATATTTCAAGACAGCCTAATGTAGAAATGGTGGCGTGGCTTTTAATGGTGAATATTATACAGATCTACAGTGAAAAAGAGCAGATGGAGCAGAAAGAAATGCATAATGTACAGTTTGGATCTGAAAACCCCACTAGGAAGATTAAAGGTGGGGCCAAGGCATGTGAAGGAGAGGTTGGATCTGAAAACTGCACTAGGAAGATTAAAGGTGGGGCCAAGGCTTGTGAAGGAGAGTTTCCTTTTGATAAGGAGATTAAAGTGATTAAGGAGAGGCCTCGAGATTTACAAGTAAACAAAAGAATCAGTACCTTCAGGGCAAGACCACACCCAGCTAATCCTCCAGCAAGCCCAGGGCAAAGAAAAGTTACAAATGTGGTTGAAATGGGCCAGGGTCCCTCCAGAACTTGCAGCCTGATTCGGCAATTTCATTCACGTGGTGCTGACTTTAGAGGCATGAAGTTAGCAAGAGTGAAGGGGTCATCAGTTCTTCCTCCATGGTTTCAGAGAGCCAAAGAGGCCAGGCAGAGTACAGCAGGGGTGTCCCTGAATAAAGAAGGCCCTGATAGGCCATTGCATGAAGCTGTGAATGTGAAGCCTGGTTGGCAGCGGAGACCCCAAGAAGACATTCGAGATGCCAGACCTGTGAGATATTTGCCAAGGAGAGCTGCATACAGGGAGTGGTACCAGCCTAAGAAAGAGATGTATGTTGCAAGCAAAGCTGGAAGAGCTGAGCCATCTAAGCCCTTTGGAAGTCAAGTCCCAGAAGTCGCACATGGAGCTACTGGACTTGGTGTTTGCCCTGCAGGTTTTCGGGCTTGTTTTGGTCCAGTATTTCCTCACTATGCCTCTATTCCTCCCTTTTGGAATGGGAATGTGTACTCGGTTCCACTGTATATTGGGAGTATGTAATTTGTCTTTTGATTTTACAGGAGCTTACAGTTTAAGAGATTGGCCTGAGTCTCAGAAGAGACTTTGGACTGTAGACTTTTGAATGGCATTGAAACTGGTAAAGACTATGGGGACTTTTAAGGATGGATTAAATGCATTTTGCATTTTATATGGTGAGGAGCCTATGGGGGCCAGGGAGTGGAATGTGGTGGTTTGCATGAGTGTCTCCCATAGGCTTTAAGTATTCAGACATTTTGTCTCCAGTTGGTGGCACTGTTCTTGGAGGTCTTAGAAGGTGTGGCCATGCTAGAGGAAGTACATTATTGGGGGCAGGCTTAGTGAGTTTAACAAGCCTTGTGGTCTCTAGTCACTCTCTCTCTCTCTCTGCTTCCTGTGCTCATTGTGAGATGTGACCCTCGGCTTGCTGCTCCAGCCCTGGCCACCACACTTCCCACCACTATGGACTCTGATTCCCTGGAACCCTCAATTGTAAGCTCAAATAAACTCTTCCTTTTATAAGGTCCTTTGGTCTTGGTGTTTTATCCCAGCAACAGAAATGTGACTAATACATGTTTATAAGTCCATATTCACCAAGGTGGATGATCAGAGACAGGGCTAATTTACTGATAGTATCCTTAAGCTAGGGCATGTATTCTCCCCTACACTAAAATACGCATACATCTGAAAAATCCCCCATTCCTGAAAGACACATCTACAATTGAACCTCTACAAACAGAATGAGGGGCAGAGAGAAAAGGAGCACACCCCTCAATTCTCACCAGTAATGCTTCTGTACAAAATAGACCGTGAGGCAAGCAGGAGGCCAAAAGTCAGCAACCTCCAAAGAATAGGAGCCCCAGAGTTTTTGGCATGTGACCATATATTAAACTTCACCTACCCATAGCTCAGAGATAATTGAGGAAGAGGGGGTAGTAAGTTTGTAAGTCCCAGGGCTGATGCATACATATAGAGAAGCAGTGACTTGTAATGGCTTTCACATGTAAACCTGTGGCAATGTAGGCATCAAATATGGGATCCATGCCAACAGAGACAATTTCTACAATATTTCTCTGTCACTCTCTTTCTCTCTTTCCACATAAATAGGCCTGTTTATAAACAAACACTTTGCTCGATCTCAAAGCTGAGCAAGAGAAATGGGTGGGGTAATGATCCTGAGTACTGTGGGGTGAGGTAGAATATGCCTTACCTAGGCTTCCTAGATATGCTGATGAGACTCTAGGGGAACTATTTACACTGAGAGATGACTGGGAGCTTGACTGGATAGGGCATAGCTTGAATGTTTTAATGCATAATTTCTAATGGGGGTTAGGGCATGGAAAAGACTGGTTTTGATTGAGAAACATTGTATGTGTTTTACAAATGCTCAAAAAGTATTTTTATATAGATGTAACCAAGTATTGATTTTTGACCTAGAGTATTAGACTAGTTCCACTTCTCCTTGGTCTTAAGACTTAGAAAAAATAATTCTTTTAAAATCCACATGTCTGAAGGCTTTGGATATGGAGTTAATTCTGAGCATGACCAATTTGTCCATCTTGTACTCACCATAGACATACTTCTTAGTGTCCATAACCACATGGTACCAATTTCTTTTTTTTCAGAAGTTGACTGTTTCAGTCAGTTCTTTGATGCAGTCTTTTCTGTTGTTGTTGTTTCCAAAATGCATTACGCCCAACTGCTTTGTACAAAAGCTCAGGGGGCCCCAGACAAGAAATACTTACAACTGGGTAATTGGCACTAGTATTCACAGATGGTACCAATTTCTACAATATTTCTCTGCCACTCTCTTTGTCTCTCTCTTTCCAGATAGATAGGTATGTCTACATGTCTACAGACAAACAAGAAATATATATGTATGCATTATAAATATATACAGAATGCATATGAGTATATTCATAAATAGATGTGTATTAAAATATTAATATATGAATTACAAGTGAGACTATGAGTATATTTGCTTCTATATTTATATATTTAAATCACATTTAGAGATCATTGTGATGATTGGTTTCACTTGTCAATTTTTCATAGTTTAATATTACCTGGGAGAGTCTCAGTAATTGCTATCTAGGTAGAGTTGACCTGAAAGAATGTCTGCGGTGAATTTTCTTGCTTACACTAATTGATATCAGTGTACCAAGCCTAAAAGTGCACCATTCATTGGGATGGGACCTGCGCAGTCATACATGCATGTACCACTTAATGATTTCTCATTATGATGTAATGTAACCAATTTGCTCAAGCTCCTGCCATTGTGATTTTTTTCTTCTGTTATAATAACCTGGAATCATAAAAGAAGCCTTTACTCCACTAAAAACTCTGTTAAGGTATTTTATCACAGCAGCAGGAACTAAAAGTAACATGAGCAAATATACTTAAATATGTATTTTATAACCAATGCACTTATAACAAATTAAATCTATATGATTCATTTATATGTGCATATATACATACATATATACATGTGAACAAGTCCACAATATTTTTTTCTGTTTCTCTGAACAACATTGACTAATAGTGTTCCTAATAAGAAGGTCCCTGACAACTTAACACATTCCTATTAGTGAATCATATCTTTATAAATAGTTATGTTGCTCAATTCGCTGTTGTTGTTGGTGTTGTTGTTTTTATTGTTTGGTCTTATTGAGACAGGATCTCCCAATATCCCCAGGTGTCCTGGATCTCACTCTGTAGAACAGGATGGCCTTGAACTAACAAAGATCTATCTGGTTCTGCCTCCTGAGTGCTAGGATTAAAGGTGTGAGCCACCACACCTGGCTTATTTTGTACAATTTGAACTTTATCGTTTTGTTTATGAGTTTACACAATCACCTCATCCCTAAAGAGAATGTTTCCCTAACCTACTCAGTATAACCACTCGTAAGGATTTTTTAAGTACCCCTGATCTTGTTTCCCTTCATCCATTATCACCTGTCCCTCTCATTTCTTTACTCTTTTATCAATCACATTAGTTTTCCATTAATACAAGTTAGAGTGAATACAAATAAATTTCTTAAGTTAAACCAATAATAGTGATAATCAGAATAATCCAGGTAATGTGCAGTAACACAAAAATTTTAATTTAGAAAAACATCAGAAGAAACACATTCTGCATTTATATGGTAGACTGCAATAATGAAAATCTTAGGGCAGTAAAGTCCGAGTATGAAAGTCAGTAGACCTCTCTCATAATTTAAAGAAAGATAAATTTTTATGAGAAGATGGACAGGAAAAACATGAACTGTGGTTCAAAATTGAACATTGAGTGTGCATAACTCCAAACAATGCTAAAAGATTCAACAAGGGTGATAAGTTAGTCCTTATATATAAACCAGGGACTTAGTAAGGGTAATGTATAACTGGTATCCTTTGAGTGGAGACACTTGAAAAGATGTTCCTTTACAATATTGATCCTAGAGATTAAAGTGAATCTGGCAAGCGTACAAAATTGGCTTATTCTTCCTATTAAAATCTGCGACAATACCCTTGTGGACAGAATATCTTCCAGGTAGTAATATGTACATTTTCAATCTATGTGTATCTTCACGTCTTCCCTAAGATGCTAGGCCATTTACTAGAGTGAATTTACAACGTAATCTGTAAATCTGTCCTCACTAGTTTTGAAACTAGGTATACCCTGTAGAATATTCTAGAACATGCTGGGATGACCAAAGGAAGTACATGTAAGATTGTAATTTAAAGATTTTATCAAATGAGCCAGGAAATATAGTAGAATTGTACACATTTATTGATTTGGAATATGTGCTTAATATTTACAATTTAGTAATCTGTGAAATGACTTGAAATTGTGCCAAACACTCCAAGAATTGGCTCCTAGAAACAAGGTTATGAAATTGACAATATAGTAAAAGGTTATAATGCCCTCATAACAACAAAGGAACTGAGTTGCACAGAATCAGCAATCTAAGGAACCACTTACAGACAAAGTGCTTTCATTTTTTATTATTTTATTGATGCTTTGTGTATTTCATACATCATTTTCCAATTCAGTTCAGGCATATATCCCCTTCCCTCCCCCCCACCCCACCCCTACCCATCCCAGGTCATGCATTCTGCCCTAACTTTTCTGCACCTTTCTCTGTTTTTTTGCTTTGTTTTGTTTTCATTTTTTTTTAACAATAAGTGATAATTTGTGAGTACAAGCATCCTTCATGTAAAACCAATTTGTGAGCAGTTGTGCCCAAACCCACACAGGTCATGGGTCCCACCATCCAGCGGGGGGGGGGCTTGTATGTTCAATCAAGTCGATCAAATGAGTGTCCAGTCTATATTTTCATCATTCACCCCAATCACAGCCCTTACATTCTACCGCGCCCCCTATTGGTACTAGCATCCAAATATTAGAGATACCATTTGTCGTTTGTTTTTCTGGGACTGTGTTACTGCACTTAACATGATGTCTTCTAGCTCCATCCATTTACCTGCAAAGTTCATGATGTTGTCTTTCTTTACTGCTGCATAGAATTCCATTGTGTATATGTACCATATTTTCCCTATCCACTCGTCAGTTGAGGGGCATTTGGGTTGATTCCAGTTTTTTGCTATTGTGAACAGAGCAGCAATAAATATAACTGTGCATGTATATCTGCAGTAAGATGAGTCTTGTGGGTATATACCGAGGAGTGGTATGACTGGGTCAAATGGCAGGCTCATTTTGAGTCTTCTAAGGGTTCTCCACACTG